>CM076574.1:5453273-5571252 GCA_034641835.2 Pinus albicaulis | reverse complement strand
CAATGTAATTATTAAATATGAAACATCAATCTTAAAATAACACACATCAAACAAATGTAGTTGCAATGTTACAATGAAAATACAAAATATAGAACCTATTTTTACCTGAATTTGACAAATAGTAATCTTAAATGATCAATGGAACATATATACCAAAATAAGCCTTCCTAGGGTATTTCAATTTCCAAGTTCTCATCTTGGTCCTAATTTTCTACATTGTGAAGATGATATTCTCCAAATGAATTGTCATTGTGAGCCTCCAAACATTATGTTCTATATCAAGTTAATTAGATAAAAAAAAAAAAAATTATTGTTTTCTCCCCTTATATCACAATCTGATCGCCAAAAAGATAGTGCTCTTTCATATGGAAAATTGTTAATGTCATAATTTATTACATATAATCTTAAACATGTATCCACATGTTTATCAATATTTTTCTTCAAATTTGACTTCAAGAATGATAGTGCACTAAGCATTCTCTCATCCTCCACTTATCCCAAAATCATGGTTTGACACCAATCTGCTAATTTGAAATATTCTGGTATGTTTTCTTGCAAGTATTGACTAGCACATAAAGTAGTCCATAATGTTTTATAGCACCATTTTCATTAAGATTCTCCAAAAAATGATATTTCTTCCACATTTTTTCGACAAAGTGTCCACCTTGTTGATACAATTTTGATGAATATAAAATACCTTCAATATGTTCTCCATGTATCGAGACTTTCTTGCAAAAGTGGTCTACTAAACATTTTAATCTCTTTTGAAAATTGGCTTTTAAATTTCTTGGACATTAACAATTGTTCCAAAATTGATGGTATACCACACACATGGCCTCCAACAATTCATATTGAGGAAATAGTTCTCTTATCTCTGATGATAGTGATCTTGCAATTTATATCAAACTCGGTCTCACTGAAATCACAATATTATAAAATTGGTATCTTGACAGGGGTAAATATTTGGTTATTTGTCCTTTCTTACTAATATAATGAAAGGGAACCACATACCCACACATTGTGATACACAGTATCCCTTTTTTATCAAAAGTCAAAAAAATTTCAATATTTTCTATATTCATGATCTTAGTCCAACTTGTAAACTATGGACTAGCAAAAGAGTCTGGCATCATATTCAAATTATCCAATACAAGGCATGCTGACTTTCTCGCATTTTTGTATTCTGCAATATACATTGTACGATTCTCAGACATTTTCATGAGGACATTCATTTAATCTAGCATAGGAATAATTCCAGCCAATGTCAATAATTTTTCTATATTAGTTAGTCGAAAAAGAATATCTTGAGCTTTGTCTACATTGTAGCGATTTTCACACATCAACACTACCAAAGATTTGAACTCACTAAATAGTCTTTGAGCTGGTCCATTTAATGAGATCCATCTTATATCAACATCTTTCAATAGTTTTTTTTCCATCCGTAACACCATCTGCAAATTTTTGAAACTCTAAATTTCGTTTGGGACTATGAGAAAAGTATGCATGAGACTCACATACAAGATCTTCAACTTTTGAAACTGATGGAAACTTGTTTACTATTTTCAATGCAAGATTCATCCTATGACCCATACAATGAATATTAAGCATATATGGCGAAGATCTTAGTTCTAGTCTAACAGAAAGGCCATGCCTTTGTCCTTTCATTACTGATGCTCCATCTTCTCCAACACATACCAAATTTTTTGTAATCATTAAATGAGCTGTAGTCCTCGGATAGAGCTTTCTAATGATGTATCATATGCGTCAAACGGAGATAGTATGCCAAAGTTACGTCCCTGGGAAGTTGAAACACCAATTTACCCAAACGGGGCCCATAGTTTTGGCGCTTCATCTCCTAGGGTTAGGTTTTGGGATGTTTAGGGTTCTCCATTGTTTCTCAATAATAAATAGGCCCTCGCGCCTCATTGTAAAGCAGTTCAGAGGTCTGTAGCCACCACATCTCTTCTCAGAGATAGCTACCAGTACCCTAGCTAGTTTTATTTCCATTGTATGTAAGCAAATTTCAGTTCTTTGATATTAATGAAATGAAGTGTTATTTCCGCTGCATCTCTGTATTTATGGTTATGTGTTTATTCTGTTGCGTTCCTGCATAAATCCGGATCAGTGGTATCAGAGCGGTCTCCTTTTTCTCGATCCTTCTTTGCATGTCCCCAACGAGGTCGGGGTATAAGGAGCTAGGGCTCGATCTGGTGGAACCTTTGCAAGATCAGCCTCGCAAACCTCGACGGACGCCCATGGGGGACGAAAACAAAGATGAGGGAGCAGGAGATCCTATCAAAATATTGCTCGAGGAGGCCCTCGAAAAACAAAGGAACGCGATGATGGATAGCTTTGCTCAGATCCTTCAACGGCTGCCCACCGGCGGCGCATCTGCATCCAGTAGCCACTCTGGGGTTGCGACTCCCTTTAAGGTACAAGTAAATTTTGACATTCCCATATTTGAGGGTCAAATAGACGCAGATGCCGTAGATAGATGGTTGAATCTATTAGAAGGATATTTCTCTGTTCATGACTTTTCAGACCGGGAGAAGATTGTTTTTGCACTCCTCAAAGCTACCCCCCATGTTAAGGACTGGTGGGAAACCTACTGTGAGAACAAGGACCAGACAGAACCCTCTCTGTTCTCGGCCGTACCAACTTGGAATTCTTTCCGAGACGCCGTCAAGGAACAGTACTATCCCGTGGGGAGCTATGAGGACAAGCACATACAATGGACCACGCTGCGACAACAAAGGGATCAAGATGTGCACGAGCTGACGAATCTGTTCCATACCCTGCGCACAAAGTTGGGTATCAAAGATTCAGAGAAACATTTGGTGCTAAAGTATCGCAGTTGTCTGCACAGATACATTCAGGAGGAAATGGAGTTCCTCGGCATCTCCTCGCTTGGTACGGCATACCGGTATGCTGCCAAGATTGAGCAGAAATTCAAACAGAAGAAGCGAGACTTTGGATCTGCGAATCAAAAGCAAGGAAAAGGTGCTTCCAAACCGCAGAACAAAGGACAGAGCCAAGGCATGGCGGCTAAAGACAACCCGTCAAAGCCACAAGAAAAGAACAACACAGTAAAGCCAAAGAAGGACACGGGAAAGTGGTGTGAGTTCCATAAGAGCTCCACTCACAACACAAGTGAGTGTCGGGCCAAGCAGTCGCTAGTGGCCGAGATGAGGGCTTCTGAGTCAGATGCATGCTCTGACTCCGAATCAGAACCTGAAAAGGGGAATGAAAAAGGAAAACAGATTATTGATGCGGAGCCCAACGCCACTGTTGCCACTACAAAGGTCCAGAAGGAGGAACCGGAAGATCCAGAGGAGGAGGAACGTCTCTTCCACTCCCAGATGTGGGTAAAGGGCTCCCCTGTACAGTTCATTTTCGACAATGGGAGCCAAAAGAACCTCATTTCAGCAGACGCCGTTAAGCGGTTGGGCTTGTCGACCACAACTCACCCACATCCATACACCATCGGGTGGCTTCACCAAGGACGAGATCTCCGCGTCAGCCAGCAGTGCCGCCTTCCCTATAGCATCAAGCCCTTCACGGATGAGGTATTATGTGACGTTGCTCCTATTGATGTTTCCGATGTATTATTAGGACAACCATACTTGTGGAAGCGTCATGCTGTGTATGAGTCTCGACCTCGTGCTGTTATTATTACTTTGGGAAATAAGTTGTACAGGATACCAGAGGTACCACCTCCTACGACTATCTCTTTGGTTACTCCAAAACAATGTAGTAAGCTCATTTCCCAAACCAGGAAATTCGTTTTTCTGATGATCCGCCCCCAGGGCAAGAAGAAGACTGTGGCCACGACCTCCAGACAGGGCCCCTCTGCACGACAACAACAAATGGATAAGGTCGTGGAGGAGTACGGGGAAATCTTCACCTCACCCACAGGGGTTCCTCTGCACTGCCAGGTCAAGCACCCGATTGATCTGACCCCAGGTGCGCCGCTACCCAATGGACCGATCTATCGACGCTCTGTTCCGGAAAATGATGAAATCAAGAGGCAGATTCAGGAGCTGTTGCAGAAAGGTCACATCAGACCAAGTTCATCGCCCTGTGGGAGCCCGATCGTGTTGGTACAGAAGAAGGATGGGACGTGGAGACTCTGTATTGACTATCGGGCGGCGGGAACAAGATCAGCCTGTCCGGAGCAGGTACCCAATCCCACGGATTGATGACCTTACGGACCAACTCAAAGGTGCAAAATATTTCGGTAAGATCGACCTGAAGCAAGATCGACCTGAAGTACGGGTATCACCGAGTACCAATTGAACCCTGCGATGTGTGGAAGAGCGCCTTAATGAGAATGCCTTTTTGAATGGCTGGTCATGCCTTCGGGTTGACGAATGCTCCCGCAACCTTCATGAGGATGATGGACGACATCTTGCGGCCATTCACCAACTCATTCGTAGTGGTGTACTTGGATGACATTCGATCTTGGCTGAAGACTTGGGAAGAGCACCTTCATCACAGCTCAGAAACTGAGTCCTCCAAACAACTGCGGCAACTGATTGTGTGCCAATTTAAAGACGTGCACTTTTGGCATGACCCAAGTTCAATATCTGGGATACGTTATTGATGAAAGGGGGGGTGCATGTGGATCCAACCAAGATCCAATTCATTCGGGATTGGCCAGCCCCAACTACTATAACAGAGCTTCGCAGATTTCTGGGTCTTGCTAATTTCTATCGTAGATTCGTGTCGGGATTCTCTCATATCACTTGGCCCTTGAGTCAAGTCACCAAAGGAGGAGCGAGAGAAAAATTCTTTTGGTCGGAACCTCAACAGAAGGCGTTCAAAGAATTGAAAAATCGCCTCTGTTCTGCCCCAGTGCTCACCTTACCAGACTTGCAGCAGCCATTTGAGATCAAGACGGATGCCTCTGACTATGCTATTGGGGCAGTTCTTACTCAACAGGGACATCCAGTGGCATATCACAGTGAGACATTGTCTGAGACAGTTCGCAAGTATCCCACCTATGACAAAGAAATGTATTCCATTGTGCAAGCCTGTCGACAATGGAAGCATTACATTTTGGGAAAGGAAACAATCATCCACACAGACCACCGGCCCCTGCAGTTCATACAGACACAAGGGAAGTTGCAGAATGATCGCCATCAGAAGTGGTCCACATATCTGCAAGAGTTTCATTTGAACATCAAGTACAAGAAGGGTAGCACCAATAATGTTGCAGACTGCCTCAGCCGACCACCGATCGTGGCGCTCACCACCGTGCTCAACTCTTGTGGGCACGAGACTTCTGATTGGCCGCTTCTCTGTGAGAGTGACCCAGAATTCGGCCACACTTACAAGGCACTCTTGGGGGGTACGCAAGTTCCAAATTTTCACCTCCAAGATGCACTTTTATGTCACATGGGACACCTTTGTGTTCCTTCAAGCGAGCGTGCCAAGATGATATGGGAAGCACACTACAGTCGAGTCGCTGGGCATTTCGGGGTCGAGAAAACATTAGCAATCCTGCAGAAGTATTTCTATTGGCCGAACCTTCGAAAGGATGTCGAGAAGCACATCAGATCCTGCACTGCTTGTGCCATTGCCAAACCGACCATCAAGAAGCAAGGCCTATATACTCCTCTACCTACCCCTAGTCGACCTTGGGAATCCATCTCCATGGATTACATGTGGGGCCTGCCTTCTACTAAGCAGGGAAATGACTGTGTTTTTGTGGTCGTCGACAGATTCTCGAAGATGGCCATTATGGCGGCCTGCAAGAAGAATATCACAGCAGAAGCCACTGCTAAACTCTTCTTTGAACGAGTGTGGGTGCACTTTGGGATCCCACAGGCTATCATATCAGATCGAGATAGCAGGTTCCTCAGCACATTTTGGTCCAGCCTCTGGTCAATGTTGGACACAAAGCTCACCAAGTCCACAGCTTTCCATCCCCAAACAGATGGCCAGACAGAGGTAGTCAACAGAATGATTGTACACATTATGCGCATGTACAACTCAAAGCATCCACGCACATGGGACGAGAGCCTCCCCTATGTACAACACAGTTATAACCGGGCTCTCCACAGTTCAATTGGCCATAGCCCCTTTCAGGTGGGCTTGGGATTCCAGCCACTATGTCCCATTGACATAGCCATGCCGTTTGCAGCTGCTCGGGCCGATTCAGCTCATGTCCAGTCTGAAGTTGACAAAGCAAGTAGCTTCATCGAGCGCATTCAACACATCCGCCAACAGGTTCATGATATATTGGACAGAGCCAATGCGAAGTACAAGCAGCGCCATGATCAACACCGGGTGCCACACCACTTCCGGGTGGGCGACAAAGTATGGCTACATTTGCAGAAGGAGCGCCTCACTGGACCTCACCGCAAGCTTCGCCCGCTCCGATACGGGCCGTACACCATCACCAAGGCTATAGGTAACAATGCCTTCGAGCTTAGTATTCCACCATTCCTTGGTCTGCACCCAGTCTTCAATGTGGATCGCCTTCGTCCTTACTTTCCACCTCTGCTGGACACCTCGGACATTGCAGAACAACTCACACCAACAGAGTTAAACCCAGACTGCATGGAACAGGCCACCACAGATTGTATCATGGACATGCAAATTAAGAACACTCGCCAACAGAGGATCCAACTGTATCGGGTTGTCAAAGCTGGCCAACTCCTGCACCGAGGAAAGTGGTTCACCAGGGACCAAGTTCAGCAGAAATTTCCTCATCTCATGGAGGAACTTAACGCAATGGGGACCATTGCTTCCTAAGGGGGGAGGAATGATCCAGGTGGATATTGGTGGCCACCCGCCTATTCCACTTGGGCCTCCACCATTGTCTCTTTCAGTTTTTCAGTTTTGGCATAACTTACTATTTTTAGCAGTTTTTCGGGTCCTGAACTTCCGGAGCCGTTTTGAGGCCCTAAACGACGTTTTTTGGTATGAAAATTTGTTGTAGTCCTCGGATAGAGCTTTCTAATGATGTATCATGTGCGTCAAACGGAGATAGTATGCCAAAGTTACGTCCCTGGGAAGTTGAAACACCAATTTACCCAAACGGGGCCCATAGTTTTGGCGCTTCATCTCCTAGGGTTAGGTTTTTGGGATGTTTAGGGTTCTCCATTGTTTCTCGATAATAAATAGGCCCTCGCGCCTCATTGTAAAGCAGTTCAGAGGTCTGTAGCCACCACATCTCTTCTCAGAGATAGCTACCAGTACCCTAGCTAGTTTTATTTCCATTGTCTGTAAGCAAATTTCGGTTCTTTGATATTAATGAAATGAAGTGTTATTTCCGCTGCATCTCTGTATTTATGGTTATGTGTTTATTCTGTTGCGTTCCTGCATAAATCCGGATCAGTGGTATCAGAGGGGTCTGCTTTTTTCTCGATCCTTCTTTGCATGTCCCCAACGAGGTCGGGGTATAAGGAGCTAGGGCTTGATCTGGTGGAACCTTTGCAAGATCAGCCTCGCAAACCTCGACGGACGCCCATGGGGGACGAAAAGAAAGATGAGGGAGCAGGAGATCCTATCAAAGTATTGCTCGAGGAGGCCCTCGAAAAACAAAGGAACGCGATGATGGATAGCTTTGCTCAGATCCTTCAACGGCTGCCCACCGGCGGCGCATCTGCATCCAGTAGCCACTCTGGAGTTGCGACTCCCTTTAAGGTACAAGTAAATTTTGACATTCCCATATTTGAGGGTCAAATAGACGCAGATGCCGTAGATAGATGGTTGAATCTATTAGAAGGATATTTCTCTGTTCATGACTTTTCAGAATGGGAGAAGATTATTTTTGCACTCCTCAAAGCTACCCCCCATGTTAAGGACTGGTGGGAAACCTACTGTGAGAACAAGGACCAGACAGAACCCTCTCTGTTCTCGGCCGTACCAACTTGGAATTCTTTCCGAGACGCCGTCAAGGAACAGTACTATCCAGTGGGGAGCTATGAGGACAAGTACATACAATGGACCACGCTGCGACAACAAAGGGATCAAGATGTGCATGAGCTGACGAATCTGTTCCATACCCTGCGCACAAAGTTGGGTATCAAAGATTCGGAGAAACATTTGGTGCTAAAGTATCGCAGCTGTCTGCACAGATACATTCAGGAGGAAATGGAGTTCCTCGACATCTCCTCGCTTGGTACGGCATACCGGTATGCTGCCAAGATTGAGCAGAAATTCAAACAGAAGAAGCGAGAGTTTGGATCTGCGAATCAAAAGCAAGGAAAAGGTGCTTCCAAACCACAGAACAAAGGATAGAGCATGGCGGCTAAAGACAACCCGTCAAAGCCACAAGAAAAGAACAACACCGTAAAGCCAAAGAAGGACACGGGAAAGTGGTGTGAGTTCCATAAGAGCTCCACTCACAACACAAGTGAGTGTCGGGCCAAGCAGTCGCTAGTGGCCGAGATGAGGGCTTCTGAGTCGGATGCATGCTCCGACTCCGAATCAGAACCTGAAAAGGGGAATGAAAAAGGGAAACAGATTATTGATGCGGAGCCCAACGCCACTGTTGCCACTACAAAGGTCCAGAAGGAGGAACCGGAAGATCCAGAGGAGGAGGAACGTCTCTTCCACTCCGAGATGTGGGTAAAGGGCTCCCCTGTACAGTTCATTGTCGACAATGGGAGCCAAAAGAACCTCATTTCAGCAGACGCCGTGAAGCGGTTGGGCTTGCCGACCACGGCTCACCCACATCCATACACCATCGGGTGGCTTCACCAAGGACGAGATCTCCGCGTCAGCCGGCAGTGTCGCCTTCCCTATAGCATCAAGCCCTTCACCGATGAGGTACTATGTGACGTTGCTCCTATTGATGTTTTCGATGTATTATTAGGACAACCATACTTGTGGAAGCGTCATGCGTAACGGAGTCTCGACCTCGTCTTGTTATTATTACTTTGGGAAATAAGTTGTACGAGGGATACCGAGAGGAACCACCTCTACGACTATCTCTTTGGTTACGCAAAACAATGTAGTAAGCTCATTTCCCAAACCCCAAGGGAATAACAGTTTCGATGATCCGCCCCCGGCGGCAAGAAGAAGGCTGGCCACGACCTCCGGACGGGGCCCTGCGCGACAACAACAAATGGATAAGGTCGTGGAGGAGTACGGGGACATCTTCACCTCACCCACGGGGGTTCCTCTGCACTGCCATGTCAAGCACCCGATTGATCTGACCCCAGGTGCGCCACTACCCAATGGGCCGATCTATCGACGCTCTGTTCTGGAAAATGATGAAATCAAGAGGCAGATTCAGGAGCTGTTGCAGAAAGGTCACATCAGACCAAGTTCATCGCCCTGTGGGAGCCAGATCGTGTTGGTACAGAAGAAGGATGGGACGTGGAGACTCTGTATTGACTATCGGGCGCTGAACAAGATCACTGTCCGGAATAGGTACCCAATCCCACAGATTGATGACCTTCTGGACCAACTCAAAGGTGAAAAATATTTTAGCAAGATCAACCTGAAGTCTGGGTATCAACAGGTACCAATTGAACCCTCTGATGTGTGGAAGACTGCCTTCAAAGCCAAGGAAGGCCTTTTTGAATGGCTGGTCATGCCTTTCGGGTTGAAGAATGCTCTCGCAACCTTCATGAGGATGATGGACGACATCTTGCGGCCATTCACCAACTCATTCGTAGTGGTGTACTTGGATGACATTCTGATCTTCAACAAGACTTGGGAAGAGCACCTTCATCACATCCCACAAGTCCTCCAAACACTGCGGCAACACAAGTTGTGTGCCAATTTGGAGAAGTGCACGTTTGGCATGACCCAGGTTCAATATCTGGGATACATTATTGATGAAAGGGGGGTGCATGTGGATCCGGCCAAGATCCAAGTCATTCGGGATTGGCCAGCCCCGACTACTATAACAGAGCTTCGCAGCTTTCTGGGTCTTGCTAATTTCTACCGTAGATTCGTGCTGGGATTCTCTCATATCACTTGGCCCTTGAGTCAAGTCACCAAAGGAGGAGCGAGAGCAAAATTATTTTGGTCGGAACCTCAATAGAAGGCGTTCAAAGAATTGAAAAATCGCCTCTGTTCTGCCCCAGTGCTCACCTTACAAGACTTGCAGCAGCCGTTTGAGATCGAGACAGATGCCTCTGACTATGCTATTGGGGCAGTTCTTACTCAACAGGGACATCCAGTGGCATATCACAGTGAGACATTGTCTGAGACAGTTCGCAAGTATCCCACCTATGACAAAGAAATGTATTCCATTGTGCAAACCTGTCGACAATGGAAGCATTACATTTTAGGGAAGGAAACAATCATCCACACAGACCATCGGCCCCTGCAGTTCATACAGACACAAGGGAAGTTGCAGAATGATCGCCATCAGAAGTGGTCCACATATCTGCAACAGTTTCATTTGAACATCAAGTACAAGAAGGGTAGCACCAATAATGTTGCGGACTGCCTCAGCCGACCACCGATCGTGGCGCTCACCACCGTGCTCAACTCTTGTGGGCACGAGACTTCTGATTGGCCGCTTCTCTATGAGAGTGACCCAGAATTCAGCCACACTTACAAGGCACTCTTGGGGGGCACGCAAGTTCCAAATTTTCACCTCCAAGATGCACTTTTATGTCACCTGGGACACCTTTGTGTTCCTTCAAGCGAGCGTGCCAAGATGATATGGGAAGCACACTACAGTCGAGTCGCTGGGCATTTCGGGGTCGAGAAAACAGTAGCAATACTACCGAAGTATTTCTATTGGCCGAACCTTCGAAAGGATGTCGAGAAGCACATCAGATCCTGCACTGCTTGTGCCATTGCCAAACCGACCATCAAGAAGCAAGGCATATATACTCCTCTACCTACCCCTAGTCGACCTTGGGAATCCATCTCCATGGATTACATGTCGGGCCTGCCTTCTACTAAGCAGGGAAATGACTGTGTTTTTGTGGTCGTCGACAGATTCTCGAAGATGGCCATTATGGCGGCTTGCAAGAAGAATATCACAGCAGAAGCCATTGCTAAACTCTTCTTTGAACGAGTGTGGGTGCACTTTGGGATCCCACAGTCTATCATATCAGATCAGGATAGCAGGTTCCTCAGCACATTTTGGTCCAGCCTCTGGTCGATGTTGGATACCAAGCTCACCAAGTCCACGGCTTTCCATCCCCAAACAGATGGCCAGACAGAGGTCGTCAACAGAATGATTGTACACATTCTGCGCATGTACAATTCAAAGCATCCACGCACATGGGACGAGAGCCTCCCTTATGTACAACATAGTTATAATCGGGCTCTCCACAGTTCAATCGGCCATAGCCCCTTTCCGGTGGGCTTGGGATTCCAGCCACTATGTCCCATTGATGTAGCCATGCCATTTGCAGCTGCTCAGGCCAATTCAGCTCATGTCCAGTCTGAAGTTGACAAAGCCAGTAGCTTCATCGAGCGCATTCAACACATCCGCCAACCGGTTCATGATATATTGGACAGAGCCAATGCCAAGTACAAGCAACGCCATGATCAACACCGGGTGCCACACAACTTCCAGGTGGGTGACAAAGTATGGCTACATTTGCAGAAGGAGCGCCTCACTGGACCCCACCGCAAGCTTCGCCCGCTCCGATACGGGCCGTACACCATCACCAAGGCTGTGGGGAACAATGCCTTCGAGCTCAGTATTCCACCATTCCTTGGTCTGCACCCAGTCTTCAATGTGGATCGCCTTCGTCCTTACTTCCCACCTCTACTGGACACCTCGGACATTGCAGAACAACTCACACCAACAGAGTTAAACCCAGACTGCATGGAGCAGGCCACCACAGATTGTATCATGGACATGCAAATCAAGAACACTCGCCAACAGAAGATCCAACTGTATCGGGTCGTCAAAGCTGGCCAACTCCTGCACCAAGGAAAGTGGTTCACCGAGATGCAAGTTCGGCGAAGTTTCCTCATCTCATGGAGGAACTGAACACAATAGGGACCATTTCTTCGTAACAGTGGAGGAATGATCCGGGTGGATATTGGTGGCCACCCAGCTATTTCACTTGGCGCACCACCATTGTCTCTTTTAGGTTTTTAGTTCCTTAATTGTAGAAAAACTTACTATTTTTTGCAGTTTTTTGGGTCATGAACTTCCGGAGCCGTTTTGAGGCAGTGAATTTTACGATAAAATTCGTCCCGGCAATTGTAGTCCTCGGATAGAGCTTTCTAATGATGTATCATATCGTCAAACGGAGATAGTATGCCAAAGTTCGTCCCTGGGAAGTTAAACACCAATTTACCCAAACGGGGCCCATAGTTTTGGCGCTTCATCTCCTAGGGTTAGGTTTTTGGGATGTTTAGGGTTCTCAATAATAAATAGGCCCTCGCGCCTCATTGTAAAGCAGTTCAGAGGTCTGTAGCCACCACATCTCTTCTCAGAGATAGCTACCGGTACCCTAGCTAGTTTTATTTCCATTGTCTGTAAGCAAATTTCAGTTCTTTGATATTAATGAAATGAAGTGTTATTTCCGCTGCATCTCTGTATTTATGGTTATGTGTTTATTCTGTTGCGTTCCTGCGTAAATCCGGATCAGTGGTATCAGAGCGGTCTGCTTTTTCTCGATCCTTCTTTGCATGTCCCCAACGAGGTCGGGGTATAAGGAGCTAGGGCTTGATCTGGTGGAACCTTTACAAGATCAGCCTCGCAAACCTCGACGGACGCCCATGGGAGACGAAAATAAAGATGAGGGAGCAAGAGATCCTATCAAAATATTGCTCGAGGAGGCCCTTGAAAAACAAAGGAACGAGATGATGGATAACTTTGCTCGGATCCTTCAACAGCTGCCCACTGGTGGCGCATCTACATCTAGCAGCCACTCTGGAGGTGCGACTCCTGTTAAGGTACAAGTAAATTTTGACATTCCCATATTTGAGGTTCAAATAGACGCAGATGCCGTAGATAGATGGTTGAATCTATTAGAAGGATATTTCTCTGTTCATGACTTTTCAGACCGGGAGAAGATTATTTTTGCACTCCTCAAAGCTACCCCCCATGTTGAGGACTGGTGGGAAACCTACTGTGAGAACAAGGACCAGACAGAACCCTCTCTGTTCTCGGCCGTACCAACTTGGAATTCTTTCCGAGACGCCGTCAAGGAACAGTACTATCCCGTGGGGAGCTATGAGGACAAGTACATACAATGGACCACGTTGCGACAACAAAGGGATCAAGATGTGCATGAGATGACGAATCTGTTCCATACCCTGCGCACAAAGTTGGGTATCAAAGATTCAGAGAAACATTTGGTGCTAAAGTATCGCAGTTGTCTGCACAGATACATTCAGGAGGAAATGGGGTTCCTCGACATCTCCTCGCTTGGTACGGCATACCGGTATGCTGCCAAGATTGAGCAGAAATTCAAACAGAAGAAGCGAGACTTTGGATCTGTGAATCAAAAGCAAGGAAAAGGTGCTTCCAAACCGCAGAACAAAGGACAGAGCATGGCGGCTAAAGACAACCCGTCAAAGCCACAAGAAAAGAACAACACCGTAAAGCCAAAGAAGGACACGGGGAAGTGGTGTGAGTTCCATAAGAGCTCCACTCACAACACAAGTGAGTGTCGGGCCAAGCAGTCGCTAGTGGCCGAGATGAGGGCTTCTGAGTCAGATGCATGCTCCGACTCCGAATCAGAACCGGAAAAGGGGAATGAAAAAGGGAAACAGATTATTGATGCGGAGCCCAACACCACTGTTGCTACTACAAAGGTCTAGAAGGAGGAACCAGAAGATCCATAGGAGGAGGAACACCTCTTCCACTCCCGGATGTGGGTAAAGGGCTCCCCTGTACAGTTCATTGTCGACAATGGGAGCCAAAAGAACCTCATTTCAGCAGACGCCATGAAGCGGTTGGGCTTGCCAACCATAGCTCACCCACATCCATACACCATCGGGTGGCTTCACCAAGGACGAGATCTCCGCGTCAGCCAGCAGTGTCGCCTTCCCTATAGCATCAAGCCCTTCACGGATGAGGTATTATGTGATGTTGCTCCTATTGATGTTTTTGATGTATTATTAGGACAACCATACTTGTGGAAGCGTCATGCTGTGTATGAGTCTCGACCTCGTGCTGTTATTATTACTTTGGGAAATAAGTTGTACAGGATACCAGAGGTACCACCTCCTACGACTATCTCTTTGGTTACTGCAAAATAATGTAGTAAGCTCATTTCCCAAACCAGGAAATTCGTTTTCCTGATGATCCGCCCCCAGGGCAAGAAGAAGACTGTGGCCACGACCTCCAGACAGGGCCCCTCTGCACGACAACAACAAATGGATAAGGTCGTGGAGGGGTACGGGGACATCTTCACCTCACCCACAGGGGTTCCTCTGCACTGCCAGGTCAAGCACCCGATTGATCTGACCCCAGGTGCGCCACTACCCAATGGACCGATCTATCGACGCTCGGTTCTGGAAAATGATGAAATCAAGAGGCAGATTCAGGAGCTGTTGCAGAAAGGTCACATCAGACCAAGTTCATCGCCCTGTGGGAGCCCGATCGTGTTGGTACAGAAGAAGGATGGGACGTGGAGACTCTGTATTGACTATCGGGCACTGAACAAGATCACTGTCCCGAATAGGTACCCAATCCCCCGGATTGATGACCTTACGGACCAAATCAGGTGCAAAAATATTTCGGTAAGATCGACACGAGTACGGGTATCACCGGTGCCAATTGAACCCTACGATATGTGTGGAAGAGCGCAGCTTCTAAGCTAAGGAAGGCCTTTTTGAATGAGTGGTCATGCCTTTCGGGTTGACGAATGCTCCGCAACCTTCATGAGGATGATGGACGACATCTTGCGACCATTCACCAACTCATTTGTAGTGGTGTACTTGGATGACATTCTGATCTTCAGCCAGACTTGGGAAGAGCACCTTCACCACATACGACAAGTCCTCCAAACACTGCGGCAACACAAGTTGTGTGCCAATTTGGAGAAGTGCACTTTTGGCATGACCCAGGTTCAATATCTGGGATACATTATTGATGAAAGGGAGGTGCATGTGGATCCAGCCAAGATCCAAGTCATTCGGGATTGGCCAGCCCCGACTACTATAACAGAGCTTCGCAGCTTTCTGGGTCTTGCTAATTTCTACCGTAGATTCGTGTTGGGATTCTCTCATATCACTTGGCCCTTGAGTCAAGTCACCAAAGGAAGAGCGAGAGCAAAATTCTTTTGGTCGGAACCTCAACAGAAGGCGTTCAAAGAATTGAAAAATCGCCTCTGTTCTGCCCCAGTGCTCACCTTACCAGACTTGCAGCAGCCATTTGAGATCGAGACAGATGCCTCTGACTATGCTATTGGGGCAGTTATTACTCAACAGGGACATCCGGTGGCATATCACAGTGAGACATTGTCTGAGACAGTTCGCAAGTATCCCACCTATGACAAAGAAATGTATTCCATTGTGCAAGCCTGTCGACAATGGAAGCATTAAATTTTGGGGAAGGAAACAATCATCCACACAGACCACCGGCCCCTGCAGTTCATACAGACACAAGGGAAGTTGCAGAATGATCGCCATCAGAAGTGGTCCACATATCTGCAACAATTTCATTTAAACATTAAGTACAAGAAGGGTAGCACCAATCATGTTGCAGACTGCCTCAGCCGACCACCGATCGTGGCACTCACCACCGTGCTCAACTCTTGTGGGCACGAGACTTCTGATTGGCCACTTCTCTATGAGAGTGACCCAGAATTCGGCCACACTTACAAGGCACTCTTGGGGGCACGCAAGTTCCAAATTTTCACCTCCAAGATGCACTTTTATGTCACCTGGGACACCTTTGTGTTCCTTCAAGCGAGCGTGCCAAGATGATATGGGAAGCACACTACAGTCGAGTCGCTGGGCATTTCGGGGTCGAGAAAACAGTAGCAATACTACAGAAGTATTTCTATTGGCCGAACCTTCGAAAGGATGTCGAGAAGCAGATCAGATCCTGCACTGCTTGTGCCATTGCCAAACCGACCATCAAGAAGCAAGGCCTATATACTCCACTACCTACCCCTAGTCGACCTTAGGAATCCATCTCCATGGATTACATGTCGGGCCTGCCTTCTACTAAGAATGGAAATGACTGTGTTTTCGTGGTCGTTGACAGATTCTCGAAGATGGCCATCATGGCGGCCTGTAAGAAGAATATCACAGCAGAAGCCACCGCTAAACTCTTCTTTGAACGAGTGTGGGTGCACTTTGGGATCCCACAGTCTATCATATCAGATCGAGATAGCAGGTTCCTCGGCACATTTTGGTCCAGCCTCTGGTCAATGTTGGACACAAAGCTCACCAAGTCCACAGCTTTCCATCCCCAAACAGATGGCCAGACAGAGGTCGTCAACAGAATGATTGTACACATTCCGCGCATGTACAACTCAAAGCATCCACGCACATGGGACGAGAGCCTCCCCTATGTACAACACAGTTATAACCGGGCTCTCCACAGTTCAATTGGCCATAGCCCCTTTCAGGTGGGCTTGGGATTCCAGCCATTATGTCCCATTGACATAGCCATGCCGTTTGCAGCTGCTCAGGCCGATTCAGCTCATGTCCAGTCTGAAGTTGACAAAGCAAGTAGCTTCATCGAGCGCATTCAACACATCCGCCAACAGGTTCATGAGATATTGGACAGAGCCAATGCGAAGTACAAACGGCGCCATGATCAACACCGGGTGCCACACCACTTCCAGGTGGGCGACAAAGTATGGCTACATTTGCAGAAGGAGCGCCTCACTGGACCTCACCGCAAGCTTCGCCCGCTCCGATACGGGCCGTACACCATCACCAAGGCTGTAGGTAACAATGCCTTCGAGCTTAGTATTCCACCATTCCTTGGTCTGCACCGAGTCTTCAATGTGGATCGCCTTCGTCCTTACTTTCCACCTCTACTGGACACCTCGGACATTGCAGAACAACTCACACCAACAGAGTTAAACCCAGACTGCATGGAACAGGCCACCACAGATTGTATCATGGACATGCAAATCAAGAACACTCGTCGACAGCAGATCCAACTGTATCGGGTTGTCAAAGCTGGCCAACTCCTGCACCAAGGAAAGTGGTTCACCAGGGACCAAGTTCAGCAGAAATTTCCTCATCTCATGGAGAAACTTAACGCAATGGGGACCATTGCTTCCTAAGGGGGGAGGAATGATCCAGGTGGATATTGGTGGCCACCCGCCTATTCCACTTGGGCCCCCACCATTGTCTCTTTCAATTTTTCCGTTTTGGCATAACTTACTATTTTTAGCAGTTTTTCGGGTCCTGAACTTCCGGAGCCGTTTTGAGGCCCTAAACGACGTTTTTTGGGTATGAAAGCGCCAGCGAATTTTCTGATAAAATTCGTCCCGACAGCTATAGTCCTCGGATAGAGCTTTCTAATGATGTATCATATGCGTCAAACGGAGATAGTATGCCAAAGTTACGTCCCTGGGAAGTTGAAACACCAATTTACCCAAACGGGGCCCATAGTTTTGGCGCTTCATCTCCTAGGGCTAGGTTTTTGGGATGTTTAGGGTTCTCCATTGTTTCTCAATAATAAATAGGCCCTCGCGCCTCATTGTAAAGCAGTTCAGAGGTCTGTAGCCACCACATCTCTTCTCAGAGATAGCTACCAGTACCCTAGCTAGTTTTATTTCCATTGTCTGTAAGCAAATTTCAGTTCTTTGATATTAATGAAATGAAGTGTTATTTCCGCTGCATCTCTGTATGTATGGTTATGTGTTTATTCTGTTGCGTTCCTGCATAAATCCGGATCAAGAGCGGTATACCTTGGTTCCAGCTTCCACTCTTGTTCGGTGCCTCGGATTAGGCAAAGGGATCTCTCCTTTCCCTTTGACTTGATTGTTTCTCCACTCCAACTCCTTTCATCATGATCGAGATCCGTATGCTTGATGGTCCAGTGATACAGCAGCAGCTATTGGTGATGCCCGGGTGTGTGTGAGATGTTTCAGCCCTCATGAGGGGGTGGCCTTGCAGGTAGCCCCCCACATGCCCGGATGACCTCTTCATTGCAGCCTTCGATGCAGCTCCATATATTTGATGATGTCGGCCTTAACCGCTTGCAGCACCTCTTTGATTTACATGTATCAGTCAGATTTTATGAGCCCTTCCCCGCTTGTAGGGGGCATTTAGGTTGTATTTGTATCTCATGTACTCAGATATTATTGTATAAGTCCTGGCTGTTATCCCAGGCACAACATGTATATGGGATCCCTCATTGTATTTCTATCTGGCTCATGTTTATGCTGGCTGTACTCTATGGTTCGGTCCCTTGTTTACTGGACACACTATTCTTTTGTACTTTGTCTCGACGGGCATAGGTATGCCTCCCCCGCTGCCTTTAGCACAGGTACCCTCTCATAAAAAGAGACTTGTTGCACCTGTAAGTCTCGCCTCCTCAGGGTCTAGTTCTTCAGCACATTAGTCCACCTCACATTTCTCTCTCTGACTTCACCTTTGATGTCTGGTGATTGAGTTCTTACAACGTACTTCGGTCATACGATTTTCTCCTAACACTCGCACGCTGGGGGACAATCTGTTACACCATTTTTTGGTCATCTAACCTACTATCATTAGATGGACCCAAGTACACCACATAAGACCAATTTTACCCTAAGTAAAATTGCTTTCACTATGTAAAATAACTTAATAAAACACATTTATTAGGTTGTTTATGGTCTAAATAGGAAACCTTAAAAGGAAATATTAAACAAACCTATATTTGTTTGATTTTCCTAGTCATGTTTAACCCAAAACAAAGAAATTAATTAGATAAATCTTTATTTATCTTATTATTTTCTAGGAATAATGATTTAAATCTTATTTAAATAATATTCCTTGTTAAATATGACTAAATCACCCATAAATAATTATTTATTTGATTATCCTTCAACCACTTCCTTAAAATGATAAATAAATCATTTATTTATTTATTATTCATAAATAAAGGGATTTGACCCAAGTCAAATACCTTTTCCCTTCAACGAATATAATAAAATATTCCATAAAAGGTGGATCTAGATTTGGTTAATGTTATTTTAATCATGCACCAAGATCTAGAATGACCCAATATTTTGTTATAAATAGGAGGGTTTTTCCTATCATTCTTCACCTTTTGTTGCCTATTAGATCACTCTGGATCTATACACTTGGTCACATTTTCCATTATTTGTTGTGTGAGCTCCCTTTGAGTTCTATCTTTGTATGAGTTTTCTACACCAACAAGAGAGAGAAATACTAGATCTGAAGTGCTGAGGACTTTCAAGAACCCATCCCATTGAGGAGAATTGGAAACACCTTCTTGTTTTCCTCCCAGGTGCCCTTAATACAAAAATTCTTTCAAAAAAAAATATTGTTCTTGTCTTGTATATTGGATGTATGGAGCAAAACCTTATTTTTACTGCTTAATGTCTCTCTATGCATAAATCTAGTTTTTTGCAGCACTTGTCTTAATCAACTAACTATAGATCTGAAGATATTGGCAACCACATTTGATGTTAGGGCTATAAGTTATGCGTAGCTAAAGTGGTTTTTTTTCGTACAGTTCGACAAAAGATTCATACTAACAGTAGCTGCTGCTGTAATCATACATAAATTTAATATGGATGATAGATACAAAAGAAATAACAAGAAAAGAAGATATGGGCTCTAATACATGATTTCTAGCCAACCCAGAAAATATTGCTAGAAATACCAAGAAAAATATACAATTTGACAAATAACCCTAGGGTTGATATGTCACTGCAACCTGGAACTGAATAGAATGAGGCTATGAAATGTCAGAAATGATAATGTCTTCCTCCAATGGTGTTTCTCAATAGAAGGCTAGTCCCTCCATTCAGAAATGGACCCTCCTGATGAGCTCCATGAACCCTCCCAGCAACTGCCACTAAAAATAACGCAGATCTGGACGAAAACTATGCTGTGAGGGGTGGTATATTGTTGGCCTGATGCCAAAAATATATAAATATGCCCAGGAGCCCTCCTTGCTGATCCTCCAATGGACAGGCTACCTCTCCACTGAAAAACAAGCCCAGAATTGGCTCTACGTGATCCTCCTTTGCTGCACCCTGCAACACAACCCAACTCTAAACAGAAACTGCGCTGTAGCTGAAGGAGGTAGCTTGGCCAAAATGCTGGAATGAGGAAATTCAGTCCGATGAACCTGTCCTTCTTGGAGGATGAGGTAGGGATTCCCAATCAGGAACACCCTTGTGCTAAACAACATAGCAAACTCCGCTAAACAGCTAAAGGATGACAAGTCTAAACAGGCCAATATCAAAATGATAATCTAAAATCATGAATGACAATGGCTGCCATCCCCTCCATATATTTTGTGTGAGCCTTCTCACATTGGGTCCCATCCATACTTGCCACTAAGCTCATGCAATTTTTCCTCCACTAAAACTGCGTTGTCTCATCATAAATGCCACTCCTTCATGACAACTCTGTTGATTTGGTCAAAGTTGACCTTTTCAATTTGTATCCCCTCCAATTCACACCTAAAGGTGCTTAATCCAGTTGCTTATTCTTCCTCCTTTCACATTAGGAGTGTTATTATTCCTTCTAAGGAGATTTATGGGCCTCCCTACCCACTTATTCACCGACCTAGTGATGAAACAAACTATAATATTCCATTTAGCCGAAGGCTAAATTTTTGGAATATTACAGGGGGCTCCTTGCTTGCTGGAAAAACTGCCTCCACAAAAATTGCAACTGCCAATTGAAAAGAACACCTTGAGCTTTATCTACAAAAGTGTAGGAGTAACCAACTGAAATGAGTTCTGGATATAGCTTGACTGGATAACACTTGAAAAAATACCATTACTATTGAGGCTGCATTAACTTTATCACCACTTAGTGTCATTCTTTCAAAACCATAACCAAAAAGCAACGCTTTCACCTTCTTATACGAAATCCTAAAATACTAGCTACTTTATGGGTTGTTTGTAAGACCAGATTTTCTGAAAAAGGTAGATATTTCATAAAATACTGTGTATAAGCCAAAAATGACATGATTATTTGAATTTTCATAGTTTTTTACATTCAATAATCATAGATCTAGTATAGAATAATAAATTTTAATAGCTTCTGCCATAGTGACCCTCTTATTTTCCTTTCTCTTTTGTACTTGCTTTTTCTTCTGAGTCTTCTTCTTCCCTTTGAATGAAGAACTGATAGATGAATAAATTTGGGCTATAGTTGGTTCTTCTATTGTAGTGGTCTCTGAAACTTTTCTAAACAAAGAACAACAACCCTCCACGAAGCCCTAACTACTAGCACAAGGTAATAAACTATTTTTCTAGAGGATAAGAAATTGTTTGATGTAGCTTTCACGAGGGTAAACAGAAACAGAGCTCTGCATGCCCTAAATCACAGTGAGAGGGGGTGACACGAAACCAAAATGATTTAAATTTTGTTGCCAAATCATTTAATCAAAAATTTCACTCTCTCATATTATTAACTAATAGCTTAGTCATACCTCATCCTTGATATATTTCACTTCAATGAATAACATTATATTTGACTAGCCTTAGCAAATAAAATAGCCAACTCTTTTTAATAAATCCTCCAATTAGAAACAACCACCTTTCATCAAGGTAATACCTCTTATTTTAGCAGACCTTCAATATTCAAAGAGCAGTATCTTTTCACCTGAGTAATGCCTCTTTTGTCTCTTTGTATGAACTTTGCAGGAAATAGCTACTTAATCGGTTTGCTTGCAAAACCAGATTTTCTGAAGATAATAGATGCCTTTCTAGAAATGATAGCTATTCCTGTGTTATTCCTAAAACAACAGATGTCTCTGAAATTTTTTCTTTAACCTTGGATAGAAATATCATGGTGAATGAATAAAACTTCTCCAGCTAAACCCATGACCTTAACTACTTAAAGTAGTTAAACGACTTATTAAAAGAAAATTTACCCTAATAACTCTGACACAAACAAACTATTGGACTCGAAATTATTTTGGATTTTGGTTAAAAAATGATAAAAAATAGTACATTTTATCCTTCCAGGTCCTTTAACCATAGGTTTTGAGACAAGAGAGGATCAAAGACACAACTTACAATGATGACCAGACTTTGAAAATTTTTGAAAAATTGTAGTGCTAACAATTAATATGTTACAATACCATGGTAAATACCCCTAGTATTTAGAATAACATGGTGTGGAAAATGTACACGATTTTTCTTCACCATACCTGTGTATGTACACGGCCATTGTTCATAGTCCTCTCACATACTACCTCAGACTTTACCTTTATCATTAATTTGTATCTGAACCGTTATTCATTTTGCTATATTTTTGTCACATATATAATCTCCTATATATTCATCTTGCTATCATCATGTTGACATTTCTATCAAGTAGGTTTTTGTCCAGGAATTTTTTTTTTTCATAATGCGAACAATCTCCCTCTATGGACTTGATGGCAACCACTTTGGTGTTTGGTTACCATCACATGTAGATAACTATAAACACATCTGTAGCTATACTAATCTTCTCTCCCAAGTCATCAATCATTCTCCAAACACCAAGCTTCTCTCCCCCTTTTACATAAAGGGAAAAGAGCATACCAATGGTTAATGAAGGATTCTCTCCCCGTTTATCGATGTAATTACTATAGATTTGATCTGTTGGATATGAACATAATATACTGTTCATTATCCCCTCAAGCACATGCATGATTTACTGAAATACATAAATATATGAGTCAACCAAATATTAACTTTCCTATCACCAATGACTCATGCTTACATTGAACACCCAACATAGTAGGGCTACATATTTCACTCAATCATTATATCAAATGCCAAAAACGAGATTACATACTTAATTGAATTGACCCCAACAATTCAAACATGACTAAGTATTACAATTATTACAACATTGGTATTCACATCACCTTTATATCGAGTGACAAATATGAGAATTATTAAAAAACTAAAGACCTCAATAGCAAGGTAGAAATACCAAGATAGTCTTTAGAAATCACCATATACCGTATAGGATCTACATCATTGTTACACAATATTTTGTCACCATCCCTGCAATCCCCATCCCGAACATTGGAGGACCACTTCTCTGTATTGTCATAACTTGCTAAAAGTGTTATTGCATCGCTTGGCATGTCAAGAACATTTCCTCTGTTGATCATTCCTCAAGAATACTATAAAAAACATATGATTTTTGGTCAGCGCTGGTATGCAGTATGGCCTCGTGCCTATGGAGAAATTAATGCTGGGCCTCGCGCCCATTGGATCTCTGTCTCAGTGGGGCACCCAAATTGAGATGTTTTTGGAAAGTTTTTTAAATATAGAAACAAAGTTTCCATGCCCAACGACTTCGTGAGGGGAGTCATCATGGATTTTTCTACTGAATAACGTCGAAGTCCTCTCTTTGGATTCTTGTTTTCTATAATTGAGCAACTCCCCAAAAGATAAGGCCTCCCTTCCACCTTATGAGGGACCCCAAACCATCTCCTCCTCTCCTATAAATACTTCCTTCTCACATGTTTTTAGCTAGCTAAACAGTCCTTACTATATTTGGTGTGAAGAATAAGGCAGAGAGGAATCCATTATGGAGAGAGAGTTTAGGCCCATTGCCTCACCAAGTCAGATTCCTGACAAATTCTTGAGATGTGCTTAACTGAACTTGTCGAAGGAGGCTACAACATCAAGGCATTAAGGTTGTAAACTTCTTTTCTCTATCATTAATACATGACTAGTTTTTTGGTTCCAATTTTGTGTTTGATAATATGCAAAATGTTTGATTCTCCTTGACCAATCGAATAGCTGTAAATGAAAATATGTTTTCATATGCTGTCATCGTTGTTGAGTCTCAAAAGTGTTCTCCATATTCATACATATTTCCATTATGTCATAACCATTTAGCTCTTATTTTATAGCCATTTGACCTAAAACCCTACATCAAGTAACCATTTTCATAAATATATGGGTTAGGATCCTTGTTTTCCAAAGTTATTTATTTTATGTATTTTAAGTGAATTTATGATTAGAAACTATAAAATTAACATAGTTTCATATATCTATATATGTGTTATGAGTTTTGTGACATGTGTAGGTCAAAAGGAGACTTCTAGAAGACCCCTATGTGGCACTCTAAAGCCAAATTCGAATTTGGTTGGAGAAGATTATGGGATCAAGAGGATATGTGTCTCACTTCCTTGTTGTATTGAAACTCTAAGAGGATATGTGTCTTATTCCTCAAGTTGTGTTGAAACTCTAGAAAGACATGTGTCTTATCATTTCCTATTTTAATTGTAACTCTAGAGATGGAGGGAGAGATTCATGGACTCCCATTAATGAGATGACTCTTCATATTTTGTATAAATAGGAGAAGCTTTCTCCTATCATAGGTAATGAGAAGGTAATGAAGAAGTAATGAAAAAGTAGTAGAGAAGTATTTTGTAACAAAGTTCAAGATGGAATGGGATGTAGATTTGTGAATTCTTTTTAATAGAGAAATTTAGTTCTTTGATGTTGTTTTGATTACAACTTAAGGAGCTGAAGGACTTCACCAAATTGGTAGCAGAGGGCCCCTGCTATCCAAGGAGGCTTTTACATGTTTTCTAGATAAGTTGCTTTCAATTCTGTTTTGTCACATTTCCTTGTTTAGATTGCTTTCTGAAATCATAACTTTTAGCATAATTTTTCATGGCAGCCCGGGCATTTGCATTTCTTTTTTACTAATGACATGGAATCAATATTGTTCTGCTGCTAATTTATTTTTTGTTTAATTCCAGTACTGCTTTGTTTATTTCGGTCTTGCACATTTGTTTCAGTAGTTAGATTTAGATATATTAAATTGCTCATGTCATTTTCAGTTACCTCCGAAAGCCACAGCTGGACTGATGGTGAGGGATTGAAGTATGAGTGTGTAGTTTGATATTAGTTTACTTTCTGCAAGTTAGATATATTAAATTGCTCATGTCATTTTCGGTTACCTCCGAAAGCCACAGCTGGACTGATGGTGAGGGATTGAAGTATGAGTGTGTAGTTTGATATTAGTTTACTTTCTGCAAGTTAGATATATTAAATTGCTCATGTCATTTTCAGTTACCTCCGAAAGCCACAGCTGGACTGATGGTGAGGGATTGAAGTATGAGTGTGTAGTTTGATATTAGTTTACTTTATGCAAGTTAGATATATTAAATTTCTCATGTCATTTTCAGTTACCTCCGAAAGCCACAGCTGGACTGATGGTGAGGGATTGAAGTATGAGTGTGTAGTTTGATATTAGTTTCTTTTTCTGCAAATTAGATATCAGATTGCTCAAGTTGTTTATGGTTACCTCCGTAAGCCATAGCTGGACTAATGGTGAGGGATTAGAATATAAGTTGATGTAATTTGATTTAGATTTACTTTGTTGCAATTCTTAGATTTCTTTAAGGATAGTTTCTTTTGTGTTTAGACAGCAGCAAGGATAATTTGGTTTTCATGCTCAATAGTTCACTGTTTGATTTATTAGGCTAGCAACACATTTTCATTTCCTTTCAAGTTTTGTCATTGTATGCTTCAAATTCCTTTTAAAGTTTGAAGTTTGGTAAATCATTATAAAGGACATCATTGCCTTGAATATTCATAACCATACTTGTCTTTTAAAATTTCCATCTCACATTAGGAAACCAACCAAGATCAATAAAAATCCAAAAACGACAAAAAGTAAGAGATAGGTTATCTTGCACATATAGTGCGCCACACTTCTTCAGCTTACAAATCCCTGGTTGATAATTTATGTTAGCAATTTAGGACACACTAAATTGACCAAACATTTTGGCGCCGTTACCGGGGAAGTGTAACTAGGTAGCCTTATTTCTTACATCTAAAAAAAATTAATAATTCTTGAGTATGCTCTCCTCCTGCACTTTGTGTGATCTGGAGGATCAGAAAAATGATTGTTATGTAAAAAAAAAAAAATTAATAATTCTTGAGTATGCTCTCTTCCTACACTTTGTGTGATCTGGAGGATCAGAAAAAGAATTGTTATGTGAAAAAGAAAAAAAAAAGAGGAGACAAAATAAAACTTCATCATTTCAATTGATTCAACAATTTAAAAAAAAAAAAATATTTTGTTTTCATGAAAAACTTTGATTTCAATAAATTGTTTTGTTTAATGAATATATATGTGTATTTTTAAATTTTTGAAAATATAACATACATAATTTTATTAAACAAATCAATTTAAAAAAAAAAAAAATAATAATTAAATTGTTTTGTTACTAAGATATATATGTATATTTTTATTTTTGAAAAAATATATATAATTTTAATAGCAAATCATATAAAAAAAAATTCAATAAATTGTTTTGTTTAGTAAATTACATATGTATATTTTTAATTTTTCAAAATTTAACATGTGTAATTTTATTAACAAAAACAAATAAAAAAAAATTAAAAAAAAAAAAAGTGTGAAGTTGCTCAGCCACTCTGAATATACGACAAAATGCTTCAACTTCTGCAATATCTCCTGGCTGTGGTCCAATCCGGAACATTTGAGATTCGCCCAGTCCCTGAGAATCTCATTGAGAACATTTGGTTTGGACCAGTCTGCTTCCCACATACTGCTTGAGACCATTGAAGCCCCTCTGCGTCCATGATGCCTGTGCCTTACCCATGAATAGTACCATGTTCGTTTACATCTGAATATCTGTATATCCATACCAGCATTGGTTCTTGAGAACGTCTTTAAATCTGATTTCTGCCTGCAGAATAAAGTCCCCTTCGGCGTCCATATAGGCAAAGTTGCGCTCTCTTTAGAACTCAACTTCAATTGAGTTTGGTAGACCAGAGTTGGAGCTGAGAACATTGATATCATATAATCTATTTGTGTGGGTATCTGATAGATTGATTCCAAGAGGAACGAGCATTAATTTGTATTTAAACACTGAAGATAAGCTTGAATACTCTGATCCAGAAAGGATTAAGAATCTTGTTAAAAATTATTCACAAACAGAAAAACGCAAAACAGAGAAAAACGTCAAACTTTAAAAGCACTATTTGGCCAAACGGAGATGAATTTTGAAAAATCGAGACATGGGTTTTTTCTCCAACGTGGTCAATTAGATAACCCAGAAATCGTTTTACGAAATTCGTGGCGGTCTGGGAGAATTTCTTGGATCTTTGAAGGCCATTTTTGCTTGCCGCGTGAGGAAAAACGGTTTTCTCTGAGTAAAGAATTTGAAAACGGCACTCTGCATTGATAATTCGGTTCCTGATCTCTAGGAAGAAGAATCCAAAATGAAATCAAATTCTATCGTGGCATTCAACCACATTCCACATGATTTATGATGGTGAAGGATGTCGGGTCTTTGATGTTCAAAGGGTTGCTGGAAATTTCCACATTTCGGTGCACAGCGTGAACATTATTGTTGCTTAACAGAAATTTGAGGGTGCAAATCATGTTAATGTGAACCATGTAATTCATGATTTATCATTTGGGCTAAATTATCCTGGAATACACAATCCACTTGATGGTACTATCTGCATTCTTCGTGATGATTTTAACCGGAGCTGGCCAGCGGTCTATTTTTTTTTCAACAAGCTTGTCTCATTTACATTGCTTGCACACTTTGGGTAGCACTGTTCTCATTTCTTATTTCTGTAGAGTGTTTACATACTGGTTTAATAAAATTATATATGTATATATTTTAAAATATAACATATATAATATTAAAAAAAAAAAAAAAAATTCAATTTTGTTATTTAAAAATTAAAAAATAAAAATAAAAAAATTTGAATCAATGAAATGAATAAGTTATTTGCTCGTTTTTCTGAAGGTATTGATTAATTTTAGACTGATGATGAAGAATGAATGACTAACTTTTTATTCAAGATTTTTAGCTACAGAAACCGTCGACATTCTGCAGCTGAAGTCCAATTCCGCAGCTGTTCTTCAATTCCGCAGCTGTTTTCCAATACCACAGCTGAAGTCCAATTCCGCAGCTGTTCTCCAATTCCGCAGCTGAAAAACCTCATTGTTCAAATCAGCATAACTTTCTCATACAAAATCAGATTTTGATGATTTAAGTATCGTTGGAAAGGTCTCAACAAGATCTACACAATGAGAAATCCATCATTAGAGTTTGAAATGGTAAATAATGAAATAAATTGCTGAAAAGAAGCTACATTCAACTTGAGGCACTAATTCCAAAACAAGTATAAATTCTTTTGATTTTTCCTTTGAGAACTGGTTTCATTAATACAAATTCTTAGTTTTGTATGTAAATATCATAACTAGAGAGATTGATCACCTTTCTCCCTTTGATAATCTTACATTCCATTGCAGAAGAAGTATTATTTTTTTTGCAGGTTCCAGGAGGAAGGACAAATGACTACAAGAGAATGGTGTCTCTCTAAGAGACCAATTTGTTTCATAAGAGGATGATCAGCAACAAAAAAGAGGAAATATGCTGATGCAAAATCAGATCCAAACACTTGAAAAAATTTCAGATACCATTGTCTCCATCACATCCATACCTCATAATAAACCATTCACCTCATTTCACTTCATATTTTCCATTTACATTCACATCCACTTTGCATTTCTTTTTGTCCATTCATAACCCACAAATAAAAGCAAGAGGCTCATTCACATGCTTATTGCCCATTCTCATTTCTACTCTCCATTGCCATCTTCCATTTTCATTTTCCATTTCTTGTCATTTTCATTCCGCAAATAAGCCATGCTTCAATGCAAATTATTGAGTCCATAGTCCTTTGAGTCTAAGTTCTTTGTAAAAACACCTTGAGGCTTGCATGCCTTAATGGCAAGTTCTCATGCTGACAAACAATGGGAATACATTAATGTCCCTTGTTCGTCAGATCTTCTAGGTGACTCGACATCGGCAAAATCATTCGTACCTAGTAAGATGTGTTTGGGCATCTTGACTCTCATTGTCATCAATGGTGAGAGTTCTCGTGTTGACTAGTGACATCCATTAATGGCCACTAAGTCAACAATTTCCTACTATGTTCGACATCAAAACATCTTTTCACATAGTAGGAATTGTGCCAATGAGTTTTGAAGACATGAAGACTATTATTTTCAGCATTTTGGAGCAGATTCAGCAAGTTTTAGTAGAAGCAATAAAAATTCATCTCATCTCTTTATCCATGACTCCTCTTGTTTAGCCACTTGAAGAAGAATATGATCAGAATTTTTCAGCCACCACACATACACAACTCATCCACATTTAAGGTAAGTGAAGGTATGTTGTTTTCTAATTTTTAGTCATGTAATTCATTAGAATGCTAAAATTGTAACTTTGGAAAAATTCCTTACTCCCTTTTTCACATTGTCATATCTTTAGTTGGGGGGAAGGGACATCATTTCATATCCACATGTCATACACTATCACACATTTTCATTTCATTTACATACACATATACTTCCCAACCAACTATTGTTGCAACATGATTCAAAAGATTATATGCCTTGTAAATGATCAATTCATTGATGAAGTAATTGATTCTAAATGTTTTCATGAACTTTGATGCAACAAAGAAAATAAAGCATTGTTACACAAGAACCAATGCTTAAAAAAAAAAATGAAAAGTGGTTGTCACACAAGAACCAACCATTGAGAAGAAAAAAAAAAATTGTTGCAATCAAATGTATTATACTTTGCCAAAAAGGAAAATATCAAGAAACAAAGTTTGGAATGAATCTATATGAGTCAAAACTCATAAAAGATCAACTCATGGACAAATGAATCATTGCAATAGTTGCATGAGGACATGCAACAACTTTAGTTGGGGGGTATGTTGAGTCTCAAAAGTGTTTTCCATATTCATACATATTTCCATTATGTCATAACCATTTAGCCATTATTTCATAACCATTTGACCTAAAACCCTACATCAAGTAACCATTTTCATAAATATATGGGTTAGGATCCTTGTTTTTCAAAGTTATTTATTTTATGTATTTTAAGTGAATTTATGATTAGAAACTAGAAAATTAACATAGTTTCATATATCTATATATGTGTTATGAGTTTTGTGACATATGTAGTTCAAAAGGAGACTTCTAAAAGACCCTTATGTGGCACTCTAAGGCCAAATTCGAATTTGGTTGGAGAAGATTATGGGATCAAGAGGATATGTGTCTCACTTCCTTGTTGTATTGAAACTCTAAGAGGATATGTGTCTCATTACTCAAGTTGTGTTGAAACTCTAGAAAGACATGTGTCTTATCATTTCCTATTTTGATTGTAACTCTAGAGATGGAGGGAGAGATTCATGGACTCCCATTAATGAGATGACTCCTCATATTTTGTATAAATAGGAGAAGTTTTCTCCTATCATAGGTAATGAGGAAGTAAGGAGGAAGTAATGAAAAAGTAGTAGAGAAGTCTTTTGTAACAAAGTTCAAGATGGAATGGGATGTAGATTTGTGAGTTCTTTTTAATAGAGAAATTCAGTTCTTTGATGCTGTTTTGATTACAACTTAAGGAGCTGAAGGACTTCACCAAATTGGTAGCAGAGGGCCCCTGCTATCCAAGGAGGCTTTTATATGTTTTCTAGATAAGTTGTTTTCAATTCTGTTTTGTCACATTTCCTTACTTAGATTGCTTTTTGAAATCATAACTTTTAGCATAATTTTTCATGGCAGCCCGGGCATTTGCATATCTTTTTGACTAATGACATGGAATCAATATTGTTCTGCTGCTAATTTATTTTTCTTAGTTTTTGTTTAATTCCAGTACTGCTTTGTTTATTTCAGTCTTGCACATTTGTTTCAGTAGTAAGATTTAGATATATTAAATTGCTCATGTCATTTTCAGTTACCTCCGAAAGCTATAGCTGGACTGATGGTGAGGAATTGAAGTATGAGTGTGTAGTTTGATATTAGTTTACTTTCTGCAAGTTAGATATATTAAATTGCTCATGTCATTTTCAGTTACCTCCGAAAGCCGCAGCTGAACTGATGGTGAGGGATTGAAGTATGAGTGTGTAGTTTGATATTAGTTTCTTTTTCTGCAAATTAGATATCAGATTGCTCAAGTTGTTTATGGTTACCTCCGAAAGCCATAGCTGGACTAATGGTGAGGGATCGGAATATAAGTTGATGTAATTTGATTTAGATTTACTTTGTTGCAATTCTTGGATTTCTTTAAGCATAGTTTCTTTTGTGTTTAGACAGCAGCAAGGATAATTTGGTTTTCATGCTCAATAGTTCACTGTTTGATTTATTAGGCTAGCAACACATTTTCATTTCCTTTCAAGTTTTGTCATTGTATGTTTCAAATTCTTTTTGAAGTTTGAAGTTTGGTAAATCATTATAAATGACATCATTGCATTGAATATTCATAACCATACTTGTCTTTTAGAATTTCCATCTCACATTAGGAAACCAACCAAGATCAATAAAAATCCAAAAACGACAAAAAGTAAGAGATAGGTTATCTTGCACATATAGTGCGCCACACGTCGTCAGCTTACGAAACCCTGGTTGATAATTTATGTTAGCAATTTAGGACACACTAAATTGACCAAACAATCGTTCACTTGATCTTTATGCAGGTACATGGACATTATCACTGAAGGACCACGACGTGTGAAGACAAATATCGACAGATCTCTGCTGCAAACGAAAATACAAGCATTGGACCAAGGTAGGTCATCTATCCTAACTCATTTTCATTTATAAGCTAGGAGTCTGAAAGTCTAGGTTGTTCCCTTGTTCCTAGACCCACTCCAGGGCTAGAGGGATCGCCTCTATCTGCAGAGGGGATTTACCTTCTGAACAAGTTGGCGAACATACTGGGGATCAGTGTGTTTTTCGTCTCTTGTTGTTCATTTAGTGTTTTGCTTATCGAGCGGAGTTTGGTCGTCTCACTGTTTTTCTGCTTTGTTTTTCTTGTTTGACTATTTTGAGCAATCACATTCAGTCTCAAAGTGTCAATTCTGAACTCTAGTCAGTGGGATTTTGTTTTTTCAATAATTTTCTAGCTCGGCACTGCGTTGCTTGAGCAGTTGCATCGATTGGTGCTTGTTTCCTTTGTCACATGTGTGCCAACCTCTATTTAGTGCAGATTATAGCTTGACAAATGCGTCGACTCCTGTAGGTTAAAATTTTAGCCTTTTCCTTGAGTTTTGTCAATTTATATTTCCTCTGGTTTGGATTTTTCTCTTTCAATTAGTCCACTGGAATTACATTGGTTCTCTTGTCTTGTTCTTCTCAGTTGTTTTCCCCTCATCTGATCAATGAATTTTTTCATCCTAGGGTTTCAAGGTGTCTTCTGCCGCTTGTTTGGCTACCTCCTCACTGAACGTTTTGAGTTGAGTTTGAGTTAGTTTGGTCTTTATCGTTTCAGTTTTTTGACTGATTATTTTAGTTTTTATTTTGGTTCTAAGTGTCATTGGATCATTGAATGGCCAGCTTCGTGTTCGTTTAGCTCTCCAACTGTCACCCTAAGCATAGATTACATTTCTCACTGAATCGGTTCGAAATCCCTCTTTTTCTTGAAGGAGTGCATCTTTGTTTTGAGTGTGCTTGATGTTCATGTTGGATTGATCTCTTTGTTTTAGATCATTTCATTCGAATTTCTCAAAACTAGTTTCTGTTTTGTCATTTAGCGTAGTAGTGCATTTTGCGTCTCATTCATCTAAAAGGACAAAATTTGAATTCTTTCTCTTAGTTTGAAAATGAAAAACGCACTTTTGTATTAGTATCTTTTCGTGAACAAGGAAAAAGTTTTTCTTTTTCTGCTTTGGTTGTCTTAGATGCATTAGGAAAATTTCCTCTTGTATTCGATTAATTGTTTCTTTGTCATGAATCACTATCCCTCTCTTAGCTAGTTGTTCATAGAATTGGAATGGTTTTATTTCACATATAGTTGTGCATTAAGGATTCAATATTACATTCGGTAAGGCCTTGAAACTGCAACATTAATTCAAGATCAACTTTAAAATTAACTCAATCAACCTTAAGAAGCATTGAAACCTAATGTTCACATTTTAGAGGTCTAGGCTAGTGACGTGTTCTGGTGTCATTAAACCTAGTAGATGTCGTTCACCTTTTGGCAGTAGATAGCACTAGCATGGACTTGTGCTCCCCATACCATTTAGTATATAAAGGGAGACCCTCATAGGTTGCAATCCTTTATTCATAGGAAGCCGAGTTTGCTGCCCTGTAACCATGATACACCAAACACAACATTCAGGGAGACTGCCTGCACGTATGTTAATTCCTTGGTCATTTCTCTTTCATTTGATCACCAAGGTGTATATTGCAGTTCATGGAAGCTGGGTAGACCCTCTGGCTTAGTTTTCCAGAGAAGTCCTTTCGGTATTTTTGTGACTCTCTAAAATTGAAAAGATCCTCAAGCACTTATCCTTTTGCACTCGTTCAACCTGAAAGTGACTAGAGTCACCTTTTGCCTGTTTCTTGACTCGTAAAATATGAAAAGGAAGGGTTTTGTTTTAGTGTCATAAAAAAAAATTCCTACGATCACACACCCATTAAAGATATCTTCTTGGCTTTCTCTTAAGTAATTCCTTAGTGTTTGGTCTTGGAGCCTCAAATTGGTTATCTCACTTCTCTCCTGCTTTTCAGACAAAGTCATAGTGGCAGAGCCACCAGTTTCGTCATCGTGTTCATTACCTCCTGTTGGGCAGTGGAAAAGGTATGAAATCGCTGTGTATTTTTTCATTCTTTTACTGTAGACATAATCCTTTTTACCTTAGAAATATGATTTATTATAAGAATTATGGTAGAATTGGAAAGGTTTATATTTATTGTAAAAATATGACTAAAGATTGCTTTGTTGATAAAAATATGAATTGGACGAAGTGGATATCTTTACCAAAGGCGAGGCTGAGATGAATGCAACTGCTGTTCCTCCAGCATTAGACCAAATCGTGCCAAAAACAAGGAAATCCGAACGCATCGCTAAGAAAAGGTAGGGGACATCTTGACTTCAGTCAAAGTAAACCATATGATAACTAAAAGAAGGGAAGCGAATCCCTCAGGATCCTTCGATCTTGAGGGATCACTGTTCAAGCCTCATCTTATTCCTCGTCTTGTTCGTCAGGGTTTGATATAAAAGGCAACGCCTTTAGTGATTGAAGGGGTCAGAAACTCTTGTATTAAAAACATTTCTTTTGTAATATTTTGTTTCATTGACTCTCCACTTTAGAGAGCGGTCTCTGTAATACTTTATGCTCATTTAATATAAAAGATGCATTTCATTTCATCTCTCAAGTTCTGAAGTAGCCCAACAATGTTTCACTGGTGCTTAGGGCTCGGCTTTGGTGGAATTACCCTACTGTTTGTATTTCTAATCTTTGCTTACTGTTGTGTGAAGTTGCGTTTAAGTTCATTACGATTGCAGAGTTGATTGATTACTGTTGGATTGAATACAGAATCATTGTGAGCATTAACGAATTGCACTGCTATTTTATCATTTGTAAGAGGTGTATTCGCTGTTTATTTACCTTGCTATATTTATAAAGATTTGCTGTTCTATATTCAATTCTAGTTGCTGTTCTATTGGTTTATGATTCTTTATGATTGACTGTTTCATGGTATTGGCTGTCGACAGGGTTGAAGTATTAAGATTAGTTGCATGATTGCGTTAAGTTTAGAATTGTTGTTCAACTCATATTTGCTGTTCCATTCCTATTTATTGTTCATTTCTGATTCATAGATTCAGATTAGCAGATAGATTGGTTACAGTTGTTGTGTACGCATATGAATTACAAGTTGCTGTTCCTTTCCAGCTTTTGTTATTAGAGGAATTTCCTTTCAGTTATTTTCATCAGCAAGTAGTTTGAGTTTGATTTCATTTCGATTGCTTTAAGAACAAGACCACCAACTGTAGAGGACAGTGGTTACTTCTTCCAAGTTCCCAGATTGGTTATCTTTCTTCAGTGTGATTTCAGTTGCATCGATTTCTAAGGGAAGGAGTTACTACTACTGTATCCCTGATCGATGTTTTGCAGATTGATGTAGTTAAGATTTCAGAGCATTTCCATTTATGTTGCTATAATTAGATTTATTTACAAGCATCTGTTTACTCTTGTATTTAGAATTCTGTACTACATGTTCATAGCATTACTCTTAGTTAATTGCAGCCTCAGACAGAGTACACTCTTGAAATAAAAGGTCGCTCCCGGATTGATAATTAATGTAGGCTAATTAGGTGTTTAAAAGATACCTTTTTATGCTCCAACATTTTGGCGCTGTTTCCGGGGAGAGTGTATGCCATTTCAAAGGAGTGATGCACAATTGATTTTCTTTTGCTTGCGAAGAATTTGGTATTAAAGACGGAAGGTAAGAACCTGCGCACCGGGCAAGAAACACACTTGCTCACAGCCCGCTTCACAGCAGAATTAGGTAAGCTTCTTTCTTTAGGTAGGAATGAAGGCTTGTTTTCTTGAATTAATAGACCAGCTAAGAAAAACAAAATTCCTCCTAAAATTGAAAAACCTAAGGGACCGGTGACCCTTGGGCGGACAACTTTTATTGACGAAATCCTTAAAAGGACTGAATCTCAGCCATTAGTAGGACCTAGAAAAGCTATCTCTAGACAGCCTACTAGTTCCCTTCAGGCCACAGAGTCACCATCTGAAGCCTTTGCTGAGATACATAGTCAAACAAAGGGAATTGAGCAAGATTCCCAAGAAATTGAGAATCCCTGCATAATTTCCCCTCAAGAAGGGAACTCTAGTAATCTCCGTGAAGGAGAAGGGGAAACAGGAGAAACAGAAGAACCAAAATATCCTATTGAAATAGTCCAAACAGTAAGTAGTTCAGATAAGGGAAGTGCTGCTAAACTCATTCAAAACCGAGGTCCTGAATCACCTAAAACAGCAGGTCAACAAGGAATACTTATTGTTCTAGACTAGGGAAGTGTTGTCAAGGCCATTCCTGATCCTTCTAGTCAGCCTAGAAATTCCCTTGAGATCCCAGAAGGATATTGGCACATCTTTGACCAAATGGCTTAGAACCAAAACCAGAACCAACAGACACCCCAACAAACTTCTACTCTGCAATATCCTATAGTAGATACTGCAGTCAATGCACCTATGAAGGCCATTCCCCTTCAACATATTCCCAAATTTCACGGCTTAACATCGGAAGATCCAGATGCATTTTTGTTTGAATTCGATGTGTTATGCAGGGGATATGATTATACTATCAATCCCAAAAAATTAAAACTATTTCCTTCTACATTAAAAGGAGAAGCATTACGATGGTTTACAGGAATAGGTGGGGGTGTCATAACTGATTGGGATCGATGAAAGCTGTGTTTTTAAAGAAGTATCAAGATTATTGCAGGTCTCAGGAACTAAAAGACGAAATATTCCAAATGACAGCAAAACCAAATGAAACCTTGGAAGAATATGTGGAACGGTTTCAATACAATCTTCAGAGATCTCCTTATGCGTCTTTACCCTTACCTGATAATGTGCTGAAAACTACATTAATTAGGGGAATGAAAGATCAATGGGTTGAAACATTAAATATTATGGGAAAAGGTGATATATATCAAGAAAGCTATGCTAACATCATTGATTTGTGTATCAGGAGTTCGAGGGGCAACACAAGGCTAAAATCAGCAGAACATGATATGATTACAAGAGACAGCAAGACCTCCAATGAAGGTGTGACTCGTGCAGAAATTGGAAACCTGCTGGAAGATTTTAAAACATATATACTTGGGACTCTAACAACACAGTTCGACATTATGCAAGCCAAACAAAAGCAAGCAGAAGCAGAGAAAAATTTAGCGATATTCTGTCCTAGATGCAGGAGAAACATAGCCACAAAGAGTGCCCACTGGATGTAATCAAATTTTGCGCCATTTGCACGAAAGATCACCCTACAGAAGGATGTCCCTCGCTTCCTGGCCTAAAAGTAGTTTATAAGGATGCAGAAGAAGAATCAGGAGTGGTATGTCTTCTTAATCAGCGCCGACAATGGCAGCCACGACAATCAGGTATGCCAACTGATCCATTTTCTTCTTTTTAGCCTCCTCAATACAATGCTCAGTAATATAATGGAATGTGGAAAAATCAACCACCTTTCCCCAATTGGTCACAATAGCCATTCCCTACAACATCTTGGCCAAATCAAACAAATCAAACTAATTGGCCTAGTTTTCCTTTTTGCCCACCGTTTTGGAAAAACAATACTTGGTCCCCCTCTACTTCGCAAAGTCAGGCCTAGTAGTCAAACTAGAAAATACCTACAAATCAACCAGCTGGAAAAATCCCTCTCTCTCAACCTACATTTCCAGCTCCCTATACAAACCCCCAGACTAACTTAAGACCACAACTCCCAGCCAAACCAAACCCAAACCCAAACAATAGGCCAGTTCAGTTTGTCCAAATAATGGAACCCCACAGAATTAGAAACTGAACTAAGGGAGTGCAATGACCTTCAATTAAGGTCTGGGCGCATAGTAGAAACAGAGAGAAACAATAATGTTCATATTGAATATCCGTTACCTGTAGAACAAACATTACAAAAAGAGAAGGAGGTTCAACAACAAAACCAACAACAAGTAACAACTTCCTCTCCACCATTCCCAGAACGATTAATCATACCACGCACATTAGAACATCCTGATTTTGATCTTCTGGGAGAATTAATTTTTTTTTGTATAAAAATTCCTCTCCTCCAAGCTATCCAAGACATCCCTATATATGCAAAAACCATTAAGGAATTATGCATAAAGAAGCTAAAGAGGATAACAACCACCAATCCAACTGTCCAAATAGTCGGTACTTTATCTGACTTATTATCAGGAATGGAAACACCTGTAAAATATGAAGACCCAGGAAATCCCATAGTGACAGTGCAAATCCATGGGCAATTGTTTCCAAATGCCTTAGTTGATTTGGGAGAAGTAATCAATATCATAACAACCACCACCTATCAAAAACTTGGAATTACATCGCTAGAACCAAAAACAACCTTATTGGAATTGGCTGACTGATCGGTAGTCAAACCAGAGGGTACACTACAAGATGTAATGGTATCTGTAGATTCCTGGGAATACCCTGCTGACTTCCTGGTTATCAATCCAAAGAACCGGCTAGATGGACACCCGTTAATATTAGGTAGACCTTGGTTGGAAACTGCCGATGCTTATATTGGATGCTGACAAGGCAACATGACAATAACAAGGGGAAACTATGTCAAGAATTTAGCTTTATATCCCCCAGCCCAGCCAAGCCTATCAATAATCAAAACAAGAAAACAACCTGTATCATATCTTATGGAAAATAGGAGATCACCACTAACTATATAAAAAGTTCTTGATTTTAAATATCAAACAGAGGATGATATCATCAATATTTTTATTAATAAACAACAAATCAGATCCCATCTACAATGTCACATGATCAAGGCAACATTTGATAATAAGGAAGAAGAAGATCCTCTAAAAGACATTCCTGATCAAGTAATACCCACTACTTCTGTGTACAATAGTAAGATTGTAGAAATTGAGCCGGGAAAAACTCTAAACATTAAAAAAAATATGACTGCTGAACAAGAAGAGAAGTTGGTCCAACTATTGCAGAAATACAAAGCAGCCTTTGCATGGGATTACCCAGACATGAAAGGAATTGACCCCCAATTGTGTACACACCACATCTATATTGAAAAATATGCGAGACCCATTCGCCAACCCCAAAGAATACTAAACCCTCACCTCAAAGATATTGTGAAAGATGAATTACAAAAGCTATTGGATGTTAATTTCATCTACCCAATATCTGATAGCAAGTGGGTCTCTCCATTAGTAGTGGTACCAAAGAAGAACGGGAAGTGGAGAATATGTGTAGATTACTGTGAACTTAACAAGGCAACCCAGAAAGACCACTTTCCCCTTCCTTTCATTGACCAGGTTTTAGACACATTGGCAGGAGAGAAATTATTTTCCTTCCTCGATGGCTTCAGTGGGTACAATCAAATTTAGATTTCCCCTAAAGACCAAGACAAAACTACTTTTACCTGTCCATGGGGGACATTTTCCTACCAAGTCTTACCCTTTGGCCTATGCAATGCCCCTGCTACATTCTAAAGGGCCATTCTCAGCATCTTTGCAGACTTAATAAATGAAGGGCTCAAAGTATATATGGATGACTTCACACCTTATGGAGATGATTTTGAGCCAGCATTAGAAAATTTAGCAAAGGTGTTGCAAATATGTATTGACACTAGGCTTTGTTTAAGCCATGAAAAGTGTCATATGATGATGAACGAAGGAGTTATCTTAGGGCACTATATTTCAGCAGCTGGAATTCAGGTGGACCCAGCTAAAATTCAGATAATTTTGTTAATACCCACGCCCACCACACAAACAGAGGTACGTAGTTTTCTTGGATTTTCTGGTTATTATAAGAGTTTTATAGAACATTATTCTTGAATAGCTGCACCTTTATATGCACTAACTGGAAATGTTGATTTTATTTGGACAGATAAATGTGACAATGCCTTCAATGATTTGAAAAAGCTTGTTTCAACAGCCCCAGTGCTAAGGGGCCCAAATTGGAATTTTCCGTTCCAAATTTCATCCGATGCCTCAGACACAACAATTAGAGAAGTACTTGGGCAGGAGGAAGACAAGAAACCATATGCAATCTATTACATTAGCAAAAATATATCCCCTACTGAAATAAATTACACTGTGACTAAGAAGGAATTTTTAGCTGTAGTACATGCTGTAAATAAGTTTAGGCATTATATAAATGGGTATCCTGTAGTACTATATACTGATCAGTTTGCCATTAAATTTTTAGAAAATAAACCTGTTACAAATGGAAGAGTGACAAGATGGTTTATTTTATTGCAGGAATTCGACATTACAATCAAAGATCGACCTAGAAAAGAGAACCCTGTAGCTGATTTTCTGTCAAGAATGCCAAAGCCAACAGACACAGAAGCAATTGAAGACCACTTCCCAGATGAACATTTGTACACTGTTACTGTCAAAACCCCATGGTATGCTGATATAGAAAATTATTTGGCAATAGGTAAACTACCTAAACATCTATCCCTTAATGAATGAAAGCAGATAATACAGCGTAGTACCCGATTCTCTTGGATTGGGGGCTACCTATTTCATACAGGGGCAGATATGAATATAAGAAGATGCGTCTGGGAGGACGAGGTATTTGATATTTTGAAAGCATGCCATGATGGGCAGTGTGGTAGTCATTTTGCAGATCGGAGAATTTCCCATAAGGTTTTACGAACAGGCTATTATTGGCCTACCATATTTAAAGACCAAAAAATTTGTGTAAGCCTGTGATAGCTGCCAAAGGGCAGGTCGCCCTGGGCAGTCTGATGAAATGCCTTTGAACCCTTAACTAGTAATTGAACCATTTGAACGCTGGGCCCTTGATTTTGTTGACCCTATTAGCCCCTCATCAAACCAAAAAACATACATCCTAGTTGCAACTGAGTATGTCACTAAATGGGTTGAAGCAGAGGCACTTTCAAAAGCCACAGAGGACTCTGTAATATAGTTTCTTTTCCAAATCTTTGTGTGATATGGCCTCCCAAGGGACATAATCACAGATGGAGGACCGCAACTTTTAGGTAATAAACTAGCTAAAACACTACAAAATTACCACATTCAGCATAAGATTACAACCCCATACCACCCACAGGAAAATGGCCAAGTAGAGAGCACGAACAAAGTGATTGAATCTATATTAAAAAAAATCGTTGCCTCACACAGATGAGATTGGGCCTACAGATTGCCAGAAGCATTGTGGGCATACCGAACAATGTGGAGACCCACTACGGGATATTCACCATATCAATTGGTATTTGGAAAATAGCCCATATTTCCAATAGAGTTTGAAATTCAGACACTAAGAATAAAAGGTGGGTCTAGATTTAAATGAAGACCAGGCCAAAAGACTGCAGCAAATTAATGAATTAGATGAAATCAGGCTCTCTGCTCTTCATCACACATCGTTAATCCAACAACACAGAGAAAAATGGCATGACACCCTTATCAAAGAAAAGATCTTCCACGAAGGAGACTAGGCACTCATATACAGGATTTCCCAGGGAAACTCCAGACATGATGGCTCGGACCTTATGAAATAAAAAAAGTGCATGACACTGGCACTATTACATTAATCACCATCGATAGATTTGGACATTCCTTCAAAGTAAATGGTCATCGAGTACGATTGTATCATAAACCACTTACCCGAGAATCCTTTTACTAACAATTACGGGAAGATTCTACCATGAAAATTTTGGCTGAAGGGGATAACTCCTCCTCGGCACCCATTTACTAAATCATTTCTTTTTTAAATTTTGTACATAAAGATTGTTCATTTATTTGGATTGTTTGTTTTATGGAATTCATTTTTTCAAAACTTTGTTTATTTCGTTTATTTCGAGTTTTTTTGGTTTGTTTCATGGGATTCTGTTTTTTTTCAAAACTCTGTTTATTTCGTTTGTTTTGAGTTTTTGATGTTCACCGTGCTGTGCTGTTCCATTACAATTACTGTGTGTTTGGAAAGAACTAACAATGTGCAGAGACGATGGGAGGATGACCAATTCGGAGTGAGCTGCAAGTGCTAGTTGTTTCTGATGCTGCACGAGAGATTTTGGAAAGATTGGGATGGATTACATATTTCACGAGGATGCAACAACCCCATGAAGCAGTGGCCGCCGAATTTTTACAGAACTTGTAGGAAGGATACTCCATGGTTAGAGGAAGACAGATAGCTGTAACCAATGAAATAATTGCAGAGGTGTCTGGTATACCAACGCAAGGAACTATATGGACTCAGAAGAAGGTCAGGCTTCAAGAAGCCATGAAGATTTTTCAGGATGATGGACAGAAATTGGTCGTCAAAGGCAAAGGAGTTCAGCCAACATCATTGGGAGAACCATGGACGGAATTGGCCAAGATAGTGCAGGCCTATATAACATGCGACGGAAGGAAAGACGTGGTAAGACCTCACCACCTTAAGTTACTGGCTGTATCAAAACATAAATACACTGTAAATTTGCCTGCATTTTTAAATTCCTTAATGCATGATATTTCTCGTAGTATAAGAAAAGATCAACACGCAAACATGGTGGTCAACGACCATTGCCTAATCATATTAATAGTGAGTCATAGTCTCGCCCAAAAACAGACCAGTTGGGAAGAGTTAATATTCTTCATTGATGGAGGGCTAGCTTTACCTACCCCAAAATGGAAGAGAATGGCTAGCTTAACAATTGAGCCATCAATTCACATACAGTCCCTCTGTTCAAAATGAAGTAGGAGAATGATAGAAGGACTTCCGGGAAACAGTAGCTAGCCCTTGGAATTTCCCAGCTCGGAGGATGAACAATCTCCACAATTGGAAAGAGGAAGTCCTCATACTAATGAAGAAGAGGAAATTGAGGGAGAAATTCGTTACTCGGATGAAGAAGAAATGAGCCACCACACCAGTGGTGAGAAACAAACCAGTGCAGAAGAAGGAAATAATGAAGAAGAGGAAATTGAGGGAGAAATTAAAAATTCGGATGAGGAAGAAGGAAGCTATCATACCTGTGAGGAGGATGAAGATAATCATAGCAGTGAAATAGAAGGACCAGAGCCTCCCGAAAATACTACTGTAAGTTCACCACGAAGCCCTTTAAGAGAAGACCAATTGGCCCAAATTCTGGCCAGTATGAGTGAATATGTGCAGCCTCATAGCCCTTTAGACCTTAACGTTGATATCAATTAGTTGTAGGAGCACTCTACTGTCAACAAGAAACAGCTGAAGAAATGATGAATGAAAAAAAAAACCCTAACGAAGTGATAGAGTTAGCTAGGGTTTCTTCCCCTGAAAAGCATGAACAAGAAAAGGAGAACACGGAAGAAATATCCTAACCTGAAAGTTCTCAGGGGATTGCAGAGTCAATTGAGGGTATAATTCCCGAAGAATTTAGCCAAGGGCATATGAATATTGAAGAAGAACCCCAAGAAGAAAACCAAGAAGAGAACCCAACTGAAGGCACAACTGACGAGGTCCAAAACCCTGTTAAGCAAACAGGTTCAGAAAAATGAACAACCGTTCCATTAAGAAAAAGGAAGAAAGTAACTGAGATTGAAAGGCTTCGGAGGGAACGAATGAAGCTTCAGAGACTCGTGGAACAACTCAGGAAAACCATTAGGGTTCTTAGAATGAAACAAATGCCTAAGCGAGCCCCAAGAGAAGAAGCATAGCCACTAAGAGAACTTCGAAAAAGAGAAAAGTGGCCGCTAAGAGGAACCCCAAGTTGCAGAAGTTATGGCTGAGCCTAATTATGGAGACATGGAACAACAAAAAGCTATTCCAGCACAAGCTGTTCCAGAGGGACCCGCTTCAAGTGAAAATATGTAAGCTAGTAGTTAGAATACTTTTAGTGACCCTACATTAGCCAGACTCCAAGAGGAGTTGGCACAGGCTCGACTGGAAAGGCAAAGGTTTGAAGAAGACACTGTCCCTAGGAAAAGATATTAGGAGTTGCAGCAACAGATGAAGACTATCCATGAAGTAGAAGCTGAAGCCCACGAGAAGTGTCGAAAAGCAAAGGAGAAGGCTGAAAAGGTAATGAATCACTTAAAATTAGCCCACAATCGAATGGAAACTCTCTGCTCATTGTACACTGATGTCTTAGCCTGTAGATGCCCTGCCAAAAACTATGCTTTATTTTTATTAGAAAGATATTTACAACTAAATATTAAGGCAGTTGGGCAGGAAAATCTATAGAGCTAAAAACTATAGATGAATTTGTATCATGCTGCAAACTCTATGGGGTAAAGGTACAACGCCTTTTGTGTGAGTTTTATTTGCATAATCTAATATTGAAAAATGATTGTGAGTCAAATCCTAGCCCTTTTGTGGGAGATGTCCACTACCAGGCATTTATTTCCTTTGCTGTTAATCAGTTAAAATGGCTTAAAACCTATAATGTATTTCAAAGGCAGGAAAATGAATTAGATTTGTGGGTTAGGAGTGAACCTCAGGACCCATTTCAATTTTGGGCTAGGCAGAAGAGTTTGATGACAAAGGAAGGTGTTATCGAAGCATTGGGGCCTGCCCATAAATCGATTATCTTGAATGGGATAGATTATTTCCTATCTATTAGAAACCAAGCTTACATAGCAGCTAAGGTCCAATGGAGAATTTCCAATTGGAATGTGCAAAATAGAGAACCATTTAATTATAAAAACTTTGGGCTAGCTGCAGATCGCTTGGTTTCCTATAGTAATCTCATTTTAAAAGAAGGACCATTCTGGCGAGGGTGTAGGTTTCGAAGCCCCATTGCATGGTATCCTGCTACAGACTACAAAGCCATTTATGAACTGCCCAAAGGACAGACAGAACATGTTTTCGAAGCATTAGCTGCACTGCATGGTTTTAGGCATTTTGATGAAAAACCTTATCCGGCTTATTCTTTAACTTCTCTTCATATGAACTATAGTTTTCATGAGGACATGAAAAAGATTAAGCAGGGGGGTATGTTGGGCAGTGGAAAATGTATGAAATCACTGTGTATTTTCTCATTCTTTTACTATAGACATAATCCTTTTTACCTTAGAAAGGTGATTTATTATAAGAATTATGGTAGAATTGGAAATGTTTATATTTATTGTAAAAATATGACTAAATATTGCTTTTTTTTGATAAAACAGGAATTAGACGAAGTGAACAGCTGTACCGAAGGCGAGGCTGAGATGAATGCAACTACTGTTCCTCCAGCATTAGACCAAATCTTGCCAAAAACAAGGAAATCCGAACGCATCGCTAAGAAAAGGCAGGGGACAACTCGGCTTCGGTCAAAGTAAACCATATGATAACTAAAAGAAGGGAAGCAAATCCCTCAGGATCCTTCGATCCTGAGGGATCGCTGTTCAAGCCTCATCTTATTCCTCGTCTTGTCCGTCAGGGTCTGATATATAAGGCAACACCTTTAGTGATTGAAGGGGTCAGAAACTCTTGCATTAAAAACGTTTCCTTTGTAATATTGTGTTTCATTGACTCTCGGCTTTAGAGAGTGGTCTCTGTAATACTTTATGCTCGTTTAATATAAAAGACGCGTTTCATTTCATCTCTCATGTTCTGAAGTAGCCCAACAGTGTTTCACTGGTGCTTAGGGCCCGACTTTGGTGGAATTACCCTGCTGTTTGTATTTCTAATCTTTGCTTACTGTTGTGTGAAGTTGCGTTTAAGTTCATTACGATTGCAGAGTTGATTGATTGCTGTTGGATTGAATACATAATCGTTGTGAGCATTAACGAATTGCAATGCTATTTTATCATTTATAAGAGGTGTATTCACTATTTATTTACCTTGCTATCTTTATAAAGCTTTGCTATTATATATTCAATTTTAGTTGCTGTTCTATTGGTTTATGATTCTTTATGATTGACTGTTTCATGGTATTGGTTGTCGATAGGGTTGAAGTATTAAGATTAGTTGCATGATTGCATTAAGTTTAGAATTTCTGTTCAATTCATATTTGCTGTTCCATTCCTGTTTATTGTTCATTTCTGTTTCATAGATTCAGATTAGCAGATAGATTGGTTACAGTTGCTATGTACGCATAGGAATTACGAGTTGCGGTTCCTTTCTAGCTTTTGTTATTAGAGGAAGTTCCTTTTAGTTATTTTCATCAGCAAGTAGTTTGAGTTTGATTTCATTTCGATTGCTTTAAGAACAAGAACACCAACTGTAGAGGATAGTGGTTACTGCTTCCAAGTTCCTAGATTGGTTATCTTGCTTCAGTGTGATTTCAGTTGCATCGATTTCTAAGGGCAGGAGTTACTGCTACTGTATCCCTGATCGATGTTTTACAGATTGATGTAGTTAAGATTTCAGAGCATTTTCATTTATGTTGCTGTAATTAGATTTCTTTACAAGCATCCGTTTACTCTTGTATTTAGAATTCTGTACTACATCTTCATAGCATTACTCTTAGTTAATTGTAGACTCAGACAGAGTACACTCTTGAAATAAAAATTCGCTCTCGGATTGATAATTAATGTAGGCTAATTAGGTGTTTAAAAGATACCTTTTTATGCTCCAACACCTCCTAGTTGACATCCTTCTCTTGAAGTTTCTTCGAGAGCACCTTAGCCTAATAGGCCTATCGATTACTGGAATTATCTTCTTCTGAGTATCTCACCTCTTGCTACCCGATCTCCTCTTGAGGAGCCATTTGATATCAATTGGAAACCTTCGAACGCTTGGGTTGGTTTTGGAAAGGAGGAAGAGTTTCATCTGCTTACTTCAGAACCATATTTTCTTTCCACTACTTTACCTGCTAATGCTCGTCACCTTTTCGATGATAAAATAGCTTCGTTCAACATGGATTCTTCGAGTCTCGTTAGTAGTGAAGAGTTTTATGTTTCTACAGGATATTATCAGCTCCCTCTGAATAATTTTCCTCATGTCTCAGGTCAACCTTCCTCTCTCCCACCTAGTTATCGTTCGTTGACTCAGAGTATTTCTAGTGCTACACCATTGTATTAGAACCCGGTCTGGACACGTACATTGACTCCCTCAGAAAGACCATTCATCACAGTATCGGGTGCATCACCTTCAACTCCCATCATGTTGACGGTCGTTACATCTGTCCCAACTCATCCCACTCTCTATGTGGCTTCATCCGCACCATCTGTTAGTGTGGTTCAATCCTTGCCGCCATATTTTGTCATTCGTCAATTGATTCCTATCTCTTCCACAATACCCGTTGGGCCTACCGTGAGTAGATCACAACCTCACATTTCAGGAATCCAACCTACTGGTAGTGTTCCCATCACTTCTAATCAAATTCTTGAAGTTTTGACGTACGATTAGTACTAGTTTTCCATTCAACAACATAATTACACCCCTCAGGGTTCTCAGCAGCCACAAGCTCTTGTTAATCCTCCACATCATTATGAAAAGAACGGAAATCTCATTTATTTGCCTCCGATTGACCCCAACCAGTTCATGTACATATAGGGACAACCCTATGGTCCACAAGGACAACCCTTTCAGGGACAACCACTAGTACATATGGTCAAAATTCTGACACTTTAGTTCTGACACTTTTGACATATTGTCAGAAATTTCCTCAAATTTTTTTTAATCTCGCCAATAAGCGTCGTTATAGCGACGTTTTTGGAGTATTTTCAGAATATCAACGTTTAAGACAATCGTCATAATACCAACATTTTAGGACACATCATCGGAATTGCGACGTTTTCAAGAAAAGTGTCAGTATTAAAATGTTTAGGAGACAAACCATTGGTCTTACAACATTTAGGGACAAGTCATCGGTCTTGCGAAGTTTCAGAGAAAAATGTCAGTCTTGGGACGCTTAGGAGAAAAACCATCGGTCTTGCGACATTTAGGGACAAACCATCGGTCTTACGACGTTGCGGGACAAGTGTCAGTTTTCCTCCTAAACGTCGCAAGACCGACGTATTAAACCATATTCCAATTAAATAACAATTAAACCATATCCCAATCTCAAATGTTTGCATCCAAAGTCCGAAGGTCCACGTAAGCCAAGTTTTGCAACCAAATGGCCGCATCCAAAGACCGAAGGTCCACGTAAGCTAAGTTTTAATGCAATATGCATATGGTAAGTTCGTTTAATATTGTTTGGTGGTAAATCCGTTGTGCCAACCCCCTCCCCATGCACCCAAATGCCTAGAACCAAGAGCTCCGAAAAATTACAGTGGAATATTAATGACGTTAATTAAGTAACTAATCCACACTTGAGCCACGATTAAGACGTCATTTGCACTAAGTGCGCTTTAATCTACTGAGTTTTACCCTAACTATGCTACCTCAACTCGGAAATCCTTTTTCATTCCCATTTTTTTTGTTTCTGCTGCTCTGCAATTATTTGAGCTATTGATTTGAATACTTGTTATGCCACGAATGGGGTTCATCTCCTTGCCCCCATTGGTCGGCATGGCATCTACAGACATGAAATCCTTTGTTGGTTGCAACACTGGAGTTACTTCCTCTCGCTTAGAAGTTGCAAATTTTCGTTTTGCAGGTATAACATCATTACTTCATTTTTACTATTTTTTTCCTTTCAATTACCTGAAGGTTTCAGCTCATGGATCGATGTAACTATTTTTCTGCGCTTTGTCTCCTTTGCAGGTACATCTAGGATGCTTCGAGTCCATCTCTCAGGAGCTTAAAAAATTCTACGTCGATGGTTGATAGGTATGCCTTCATGCCATTTTATCTGTCTTATTTATTTCAAAAATATTTTATCATAGCGAAGTACCAAGCCATTTCACTTACTTCTTGCAGGGTTTTACTCTGTCAAGGTTGAAGTATTTATCATGGCACCCTTGCCACGACACAGGGCTTGTTGTAAACTTAATGTTTTAGGTTAGATGGGTTGGCAACCTCCTGTCCAAAATTGAGGGTTTTTAAGTGACTGCCTTTGGTTACATTAGGTTTGAGTGTAAGGCCCTAAGTGCCAAAATTACGTCTATGTTGAGAGGTTGCAGTATTTTGGCCACACACTTTGCAAGTTAAGTCTAGCCATGGTCTTTTATACACTACAGGGTTTCACCCCGAGCTTTTAATGTTTTGTTATCTCATTTCCTTTCTATATAATTGTTACACCGCATGCAGTGTCAGCCATATAAATTATGACTGTCTTTGCTATTTTTTTGTAATCATATCCGAATTGGAATCTCATGGTAACAGGGTGGGGTTTTTACCCAGAAGAAACATTTACAAGTTTGATTTCATTTGAACAGTGAATGAAGTTGATTGTTAAATTACTGTATGGTCATTTGCTGAAGAAATTATGTGCAAATGTGCTGAAATATTTCTACTATCTATTTACTTATTATGTAGCTATCGTTTCTTCGGATGCATGTTTGTTACGTTAGTAAAAATAATTTTTTTTCCCCTATAGTACTTCTTTTATTTTACTCCATTTTCTGTAGGGACAGGAAGTCGTCAGTTCCCTAACTGGCATACAACTAAACCCTATATAGATTCATTAAAGCTTGTTTAAAGATGTCTTGATAACTAAGGATTTACTCTTTCTATGTTTAAAATAACATTATTATCTAGTTCATGATTAGGACTAGACTGTTTCTGTTTCAATTTCAGCAAAAACTAATTTTATGAGTTTACAATCTTCTCATTTAATTTATGCTATGATATTTACGTTTAAATCTACCCATTTAATTCAAGTGACTATTCTTGGTTGATTTAACCCCAAGGGGACCAGACTTTCTCGGTTCCACTACTGGGCTCATCCAAAGCCCTCGGTAATGTACCTCGCAGGAGCTTCCTATTTTACAAACTCTTCCCTCTTCCAAATGGAGGTTTCATATTTATTTTTTTAGAATTTGACAGATTTAATTTAGTTTATTGAATGAGAAATATTACAGGATTTTCCTTATTTATTAGTACTCTTAAATTGTTTATTATTTATGGGTTTCCCTATGCTTTTCAGTTCGAAGATGAAACCTTGATCATTTGGAGGGTTCATGTAATTTTATCTCTATCAAAAGCCTGACTTATTGTTGATAGCCTAACCATGGCTCTATTCTTTGCTGCTTCTTGTTTTCTTTAATCCTTATTGTGATTATGTATGATCCATCTTCTTAGGTTGAGTCATGAGTGTTATCTTCTTTCATGGAGGGAGGGAGCGAGTCTTGCTTTGAGTCTAGGGGAATTTCCAGAAATGGGAGGGGAATGAATGTCCCAGAGGTTGTACAGGTCCTTCGTCACCTAATTTTTTTTTCTTTGGGCATCTTTATTTTGGAGATGATCATAAAAAAAAGGTACATAAATTCGCAATTCCAACGACAAATAAATGAACTACAACAACAAATTAACAAAATAAAAAATGCTCACAAAAGAGAGATTTAAGATATTAATAAAAAAAATTCGATTGAAGTTGATACAAATTTTCATTTGAGAAATCATAATAAATCTATACTAACGGAAATAGAGAAGATAGAGAAAGAGATAAGGCATAGCAAGGATCCAAAAATAAGGATAAGAGCAATGACGCCTACACAATTGATGTGGAAAAACCTAATGTTATTATCAATGAAGTTGTGCCAGTGAAAGAGCTTACAAAAGTTGAAAATAAATTACATATTCTCAGAATAAATAATTATTATTTAATATCGATTACTTTATATAATGCAGATGTCCTTGTGAAGTGAACTTTTCACTTCACCAACAATCTCATAGCAGAAATAGAAGTAGTTCTAAACATAATACAAATTACACTTAACAACCCAAGAACTAAGAGAAACAACAGTAACATGGAACAAAACCAATTAAACCCTCTACATTTTTAGTTTAATACATTTCTCTAGGCTCATTAAGGTGACTATATAATATAATAATATTATAGGTGAACTTGTGATCTAGCATTTGTAATCTATCGATATAAAAGGGGCTCTACACCTTTATGAAAAATGTGTAAAGGATATAGGAGTCTTGCTCTAGGGGAAAGCATTTTCCTTACCTGCATCTACATACTTAGGCTTCTATGGATTTAGATCTCTTATGATCACCCTTATTTATTAACATCAGCTCTGCATTCTAGTTCCCTAGTCAATAGATGGGCATACACAATATTGGACCCTTCCTTTCAAATTGTCCCAAGTTCGTTGTGTCATCTATTATTGAAAATGTAGTTATAGGAACTCTTGAACAAGGTTATCCTACAAAAAGGTGAAGAACACTTGTAAAGAGTGAGTGTTAGAGGTTTCATACCTTGTTTCTCTGATAGTGTTCATGTTCAGCAACAGAAGCACACTAGCAATAGCAACAATTTAGATTCTGATAGAATAGAGGAGGTGCAACAACGTTAGAGAATGGTGGGTTGCTGATGAAGTATTCCTTGAACAAGGAATGCACACTTTGAATATTATAAATCTATTTTAGAGTATAGAAGGGAGTAGTGGCCTAAGGTTATATTTCTTTAGGTTCACAAATGGTCAATGTGATGATGTTTCCCTTAGCAGATAGGGGGTTCAAGGTTTTGTAGTACTATATTGCCTTGGTGGAGAACACTTGTAAAGTGGTAGTGTTAGAGTTTTCTTACCTTGTTGCTCTGACAGTGTTCATGTTAAAAAATAGAGGTGCACCAACAATAGAAACACTTTAGATTCTATTATAACAGAGGAGGTGCAACAGTGATATAGAAGAGGTAAAATGAAGGGGAGAGTTGGCACATGCATACACTAGCATCATTCTTCTACTGGTATAATTATACAGACCTCAAAACAATTCCTTACACCTCAGACCAATGAAAATTGGTTTCAGGACTGTTTCATCTCACAACTTGGATGTGTGTGAAGGTTCACTACAACTCAGTTTAGTGCATCTATAATATTCCTATGCTCGGATCCATGGAGGTATTCCACTAAAAATATGTAGTGACTTACTTCCAGACATAACTACTTAGCTCATCTCAGAAAATATACTTTGGTATTTATCCTTTCATGGCTCAAATATGTGGGAAATCTCAGTCTATACTCATATCTGGTCATGTGGAGAGGCAATGGGAAGTGACACTTGGGGAGTTTGGAAAAACTTAGTTTATTGAACAGTTAAAGATCTCTGATCCTTGACAACTTGATTGTAATGAAAGGTGATCCTGCTGAAATTCTCATACATTATGAATTTACATAAATGTTGAGATTCAACAAGATGATGAGCTTAGTGAAAAGAGTTGCCTTCACTAAGTGGGCCCACAGGCTATTTTTGGTGCAAGTCTATTTCTAGACTATGTCTATTTTTAGACATGGTGATCATATTTCAGAAGTTGCAGGATGTTATTTGTGGATGCTTGATCAAGTTGGAAAAATAGATGAAATTATATTCTTAGAATATTGGGTGAAGTCTATTTATAGATCGTTGATCTAAAAATAGATGCATGTCGATTATTATTAGCTCTTAATGATAATCAGACACTAAACAACAACTTATTCTCTTGGAGCACTTTGTTTCAGTGCACAGATGTGGCACATCAGTGGACTGAGGGAATTACACAATTTCCAAGGGTTTACTGGAGCTAATGCATGGAGGACTCAGTTATAACTCAAGTGGCAGAGTTATGACACAGTTGGAAGAAGTAGTTATGGAGTTGTATTTAGTTTAACTCAGTTAGACTCAGTTGAGTTAGTTGTATCTAGTCTAAATGAATGATACACTAGTGAGAGTGGAGTGAATTAACTAGTTAATTAATATAAAAATAATAACTCATTAATCAACTAAACAATACAACAGTTAACTAGAGTGCATGGAAGTTCCAGTGGAGACCCAGTGGAGAGATAGGTGAAAGGGAAAGATAGACTATCTGTTGTGACTATAGTGATGAATTGATTGCATCACACACACATTGGAGTTGCCAATGAGGATTGCGCAGTCAAGGAAAGGGTAATTCGAATTCATTCAGAGCTTTTCTTCAGCAGAGATTTCATAGTGGAGGCAGACTAGTAAGAGGCAAAGATCGGTGCATGGATTTGCAAGATTGTTCCTAATTAGTGTATGACGATTGTACTGTACTGAGAGCTTGATAAGATGTGTATGAGGATTTTCATATGATTCCATGATACATAATATATAGTTGGGGTTTTCAGCTTCAGGCTTTCCCGATTAAAAACTGTGTTATGTGATTGATTATTTTTGTTTATGCTTCACATGTGTGTGAAATTAATTTTTCCGCAAAAGATTAACAAGTGGAATTAATTAAGTATCTTACATAAAGTTAAATAGTGTGAGATTAGGTGAATCAAGGACATTTGCATGCTTAGTGCATATAATTTCTACATGGTATCAGAGAATTTTTGATTGAAGATTGCAATTGTGGAGTGAGTTTGTGCTGGTGGGCAATTTGAATTTGCTACAGAAGATTCTTGGTGCAGAAGTTGAGTATACATTGAAATGTATTTCAATGGGTTGCGATTGGAGTATGCCCTTGATGGGAGCTTGAATTACATAGCCTGTAAGGATAGGATGGAGGTGGTGGCGGAGGATAATGGAATGAAGGAGTTCATCGATAGCGATGTTCCTAAGCTGAGATCTAGCGATGCTGCATTACTTGATGCATGGCAAAAGAAGACAGCAAAGACGAGGAGAATTCTGTTAGAAGGTGTGAAGGACCATATTGTGTCCAACCTTCATGGGAAAGCCACTCTATTTTTAATGTGGAAGGCTTTGATAGACTTGTTCCAAAGCAGAAGTGACCAGAGGAAGTTGGCACTTAAAGACAAGCTCAGAAAAATAAAAATGGAGAAGGGCGACAGTATTCCAAAATACCTCACGAAGTTTGTCCACTGCAAGGATGAACTAGGAAGTGTGGGGGTTACTGTTGATGAAGAAGACTTGGTGAGATTGGATCTCCTTGGGCTTCTGAAGAGTTGGCATAGCTACAAGGACTTTGTCAATGGACGGGAGAAACTGCTTGGATGGGAGCGACTTTGGTTGGATCTTGTGCAGGAGGAGATAAGGCGTGGTACCAGGGATGGATCTTCATGGAAGAATGAAGATGAAGAGAATTTCACTTTGGCTTCCAAAGCAAGGAAAGGGAGGGGGAAGAAACATCCTTCAAAATCTGATGCTAAAGGCAAGAAGCAGGATTTGTCCAAAGTGAAGTGTTTTCACTGTCACGAACATGGACATTTCTTCACTAACTGTCCACAAAAGAAGAAGAACAAGAAGGCTGTTGGATCTGCAGCTGGAGAGGCCTTAGCCTCACAATTTGAGCTTGATTTCTCCTTGATCGCATGCTTGGTTTCAAGCTGTATGGGATCGGCGTCATATCTTGATAGTGGTGCATCTTTCCTTATGACGGGAGACAAAGAGTTGTTCAGTGACTTGGAGGAGAAGGACCTCCAGATGCATATAGAGATGGGCGACGATGGTTGGTATAGTGCGACTAGAATTGGGACCATTACCTTTGAGAGGGATTCCAGTAATCCATTCTTTTTGAAGAATGTCATGCATGTTCCAGGTCTGAAGAAGAAATTGGTCTCGGTCGCAATGTTGGAAGACAGAGGTTATGATGTTGTTTTCAGTGAGGGAAAAGCCTTCCTTCGAAATAAAACAATGGGTCAAACCAAGAAGATAGGGGTTCGAATTAAGAATATCTACAAGGTGGAGGTAGATGGCTGCACTGCAATGGTGGGCAAATTAGAAGAAGTGGTGAGCCGGGATGAGGGCGAATTATGGCACAGGAGATTGGGCCATGTTCACCATGGCGCTTTGAAGATTTTGCAGCAAATTTCTACTGGACTTCCCAAGGGTACTCTTGCACAGTCAGATCAGTGCAAGGGATGTACTATGGGTAAGTTTGTGAAGACCACCTTTCATGAGAAGGATAACCATGCTTTGGTGATCCTGGAGAGAATTCACACAGACGTGTGTGGACCTTTCTCGGTTGCTTCAACAACAAAACACAAGTATTATGTTATATTTTTTGATGACTATTCTCGTAGATGCTGGACCTTCTTCATGCAGAAGAAGAGTGAAACGTTCTCAAAGTTCTGTGAGTTGAAGGCATTGGTGGAGAAGGAGTCGGGGAAGTAAGTGAAAGTTCTACGAGGCGATAATGGTGGTGAATACATCTCGGGTGAATTCAAAGACTTCTATAGCAAAGAAGGAATTTGAAGAGAACTCATAACGCCTCATAACCCACAGCAGAATGGGGTCGCGGAGAGAAATAACAAAATGATCGTGGGTGCTGCATGAGCGATGCTACATGACCAAGGCCTACCGATGCACTTGTGGGCGGAAGCATGCAACACTATGGTTTATGTTCAAAACCGTTGTCCTCATAGCGTACTTGGCATGAGTACACCCGAAGAAGCTTTTACTGGTAAGAAGCCTGATATTTCTCGTTTGAAGATTTTTGGCTCACCTGTTTACATTCATGTGACAAAGGATGCTAAGAAGAAGCTGAAGCCGACTGTAGAAGTTGGGATATTTTTGGGGTACACAGAAAACCGCATAATCATCATGTGTATTTTCTAGATAGTCGGATGACTGTTGTGCGATGGGATATAAAATTCAATGAGGTGAAAGCCATGAAGTTGTCACTTGAGAGGGAGCTACACTTGCATGCAGTGAAGGAACTTCTTGTTCCCAAAGATGAGCTTCTAGATGTGGATTAGCCACAGGAGGAGATTCATGGAGTGGAGGAGTCCACTCATGCAGATCCAAACATTAGACAAGGCAGAAAGCGTACCATAGAAGCTGAGAGACTGAAGCTTGATGCGGCATAGAATGTAGGAGTCCCTACATCATAGTGCAGATGGAGACAACCAACTGATTGATTTACTAGATACATGGCTCTTATGAGAAAGTGTATCGTGACAGAGCCATATTCTTTTGAAGAAGTAGTGCAGGAGCCCACATGGGTAGATGCCATAATAGAGGAGTATGACTGCATTATCAGAAACAATACTTGGGAGATTATTCCAAGGCCAGTGGGAAAATCAGTTGTAGGATCAAGATGGATCTACAAGCTAAAGAAAGCTGCTGATGGGAGCGTCGAGAAGTATAAGGCAAGATTTGTTGCCCGGGGCTTCTCATAGATCGAGGGGATTGACTATGAAGAAACCTTTGCACCTGTTGCACGGTATTCTTCCATACGGACCATCCTTTCTCTCTCAGCGTAGATGGGTTGGCGCATTCATCAGATGGATGTGAAGACTACATTGCTTAATGGTATCATTGAGGAAGAGGTGTACATTGAACAGCCTAAAGGATTTGAGATATTCAGCAGCGAGTCACATGTGTGTAGGCTCAAAAGAGCACTGTATGGGCTAAAAAAAGCACCATGTGCTTGGTACACTCAGATCGACAGCTATTTCACTAGACTTGGCTTCACCAAGAGTGAGGCAGATGCAAACCTGTACCAGATTGTGGTGGAGGGTAAGCTTTTAATCTTTGTACTTTATGTTGATGATTTAACTAACAGGTGATGAGCAGTTGATACACTCATGCAAGGCAGATCTTGCAAAGGAGTTTGAGATGAAGGATTTGGGCCTCCTTCATTATTTCCTTGGATTGGAAATATGGCAGTAGGAAGGTGAACTGTTTGTGTCTCAAGGAAAGTATGCCTGGGAGATACTGGAGAAGTTTCACATGTAAGGCTGCAAGCCTATCGACACTCCTCTTCCAGGAAATTGGAAGAAAGAGGATGCTACATTGGCAGAGGTAGTGGATGCCACTGTTTATCGACAATTGGTCGGTTCACTCATGTATTTAGTCAATACAAGGCTAGACATATGCTATGTGGTGAACCAACTTTCAAAAGCGATGGTTAAGCCTACCAAGCTCTTTTGGAAGGTAGGCAAGCATGTTTTGAGATATCTCAGGGGCATATCTGAGTATGGTTTATGGTATAGACAGATGGATGAGGTGAAGTTGCATGGCTTCACGGATGCAGATTGGGTAGGAAGCCCAACAAATAGAAAGAGCACATCAGGAGGGATTTTCAGTATCGGATCTACGACAGTTTCTTGGTATAGTAGGAAAAAAAGATCCGTGGCACTCAGTTTAGCGGAAGCGAAATACATGGCAGCAAGTCAAGCTACATCTGAGGCTATCTGAATGAGGAAGATCCTGGTTGGTTTGTTCGGTTCACATTTAGATCCCACAATGATACATTGTGATAATCAGAGTTGCATTAAACTCTTGGTTAATCCTATGTTTCATGATAGATCTAAACATATTGATATCCGGTATCATCATATCAGAGATTATGTGCAGCGGAAGATCATGTTGCTTTAGTACATTCCTATGGAGGATCAGGATGCATATATTCTGACGAAGGCGCTCACCAGGAGAAAATTCAAATACCATAGTGGCAGGATCGGGGTGAAAGATAATCCCTATCTTGTTGAGAGGGAGTGTTGAGATTCAACAAGATGATGAGCTTAGTGAAAAGAGTTGCCTTCACTAAGTGGGCCCGCAAGCTATTTTTGGCGCAAGTCTATTTTTAGACACGGTGATCATATTTCAGAAGTTTCAGGATGCTATTTGTGGATGGTTGATTAAGTTGGAAAAATAGATGAAATTCTATTTTTGGAATATTAGGTGACGTCTATTTATAGATCGCTGATCTAAAAATAGATTCATGTCGATTATTATTAGCTCTTAATAATAATCAAACACTAAACAACAAATTATTCTCTTGGAGCACTTTGTTTCAGTGCACAGATGTGGCACATTAGTGGACTGAGGGAATTACACAATTCCCAAGGGTTTACTGGAGCTAATGCATGGAGGACTCAGTTAGAACTCAAGTGGTAGAGTTATGAAACAGTTGGAAGAAGTAGTTATGGAGTTGTATTTAGTTTAACTCAGTTAGACTCAGTTGAGCTAGTTGTATCTAGTCTAACTGAATTATACACTAGTGAGAGTGGAGTGAATTAATTCACAAATAATAACTCATTAATCAACTGAAAAATACAACAGTTAACTACAGTGAATGGCAGTTCCAGCGAGAACCAATGGAGAGATAGGTGAAAGGGTAAGATAGACTATCTGTTGTGACTATAGTGATGCATTGATTGTTGAATTCTTAGTTGAATTGAGAGGGGGGGGGTGAATCAGTTCAATACATACATGAGCCTTTTAAGTTTTCATCAGCTTATTTACAACTTAATTTTGTATTCAACCTTAGTATATGAACAGTCTTAATATTGCAGCAAGTATTAAATTAGTGTGACATTAAACTTATTATAAGAGCAGTAAACATTAAGCAGATTTGATAAATCATCTCAGCACACAAGAAACACAGATAGAGACAACAGATATAAGTGGAAACCCATAAAGGGAGAAAAACACATCTTATTATTGTTGTGATGCAAAGGCAAGCTCCAACTCCCTCTCACCACTGTTTTTCTATAGGCACCAACCTACAGGAGGCTCCAACCTCAATTCTGCAAGCTACAACTTGCAAGGAAGCTCCAACTCCCTTCAATTTTTCTGCAGGCACCAACCTACAGGAGGCTCCAACCTCAGTCAGCTACAACTGACAGCTATCAAGCTTCAACTTGATAGGGAAGCTCCAACTTCCTCAATTTATCACAAGAAGTGTTTGCTGATTTACCTCAGATATCAGTTCTGTTCTGTAGCATTTCTTTCTGCTCCTCTCTTCCTTATCTTCTCTGTCTCAATCTTCTATACTTTTCATTCTCTATATTCTTACTCTCTCTTTTTTTTTTTTTTACTTATGCATATCAAATTATATATAGAGTTTTTCACATGACTGTTTTTATTCCACAAGGAATTTTGAGTGACCAGCCATGACTCTTTGACTTCTGCCTTCTCAATTCTTTATCCAACTTATTAAAAAAATATAACAATATGTACAAATTACAGTGGGAGTTTTTATTTTCCTTAGGATACTTGCCTTTGCATCAGAAACAATATAAAAACAAAAAATTATTTACATTTTCAGTTGCACATTTCAATACCACTCAGTTCCTTTTCTGGACTTTCTTCGGCTTTACTGGATTTGTCTCTTCTGCTGCTGTTGAGTGACTGTTCTTTATATTTCTGTTCATCATGCCTGCAAAAATTCCCTGTGACTTTTTCAGTTCCTACATTATTTTTTTACCTCTGTTAGGCCCACATTTTCATCCCTATGTTTATTCACCTGTTCACTGTACTTTTGTGCACCTGCTGCATATATAACTGCTTTTTAATATAACAGCTGATTTTGAATCTGGACAAACTCTCAAGGTTCTAATCTCTTGGGCTGGCACTTTAATCAACTGTGGAGGCTTCTTATACTCACGATTATAAGACCCATAAAATACATAATATGCTCTTGTAATAAACCCAATCAATGTTTTAATACAATTTCGAAGAAATATTACAGCTCACTATATTAAATATCAGCGTAGTATATATATCAGCACATATATATGTTTCCCACCAAATGTGAAGACTCATGTATTTACTTTGACGTATGCCCATCTCCGAGTCAAATAATAAACTGTGGCTTTTGTTTAGCGCCCAACGTAAGCATGGTCACGGGTTTTATAACCTTTATATCATCAAAATGTATTACGTTCCCCACTTAAATATATATATATATATATATATATATATATATATATATATATATATATATATATATATATATATATCCCGAGCTTTTAATTCAATTTAAACCACTTATAACGAACCTCTGGCTCCAAGCCCACAAATATATAAGCGATGGCTGAATTAAGTACGTGCACCAAACCTTGGTTTATCTTTCGGGCTACTTCTGAATGCAATCGCCGTTCAATGAGCCTTCCTCCAGATCGACGGCTTGTATCAATATCGCACGGGGTCCTTAGCCGAAAGTTAATGCGCGATGGCGTGCGATGACAATGGTTTTCCCAACTTGCTCAGGGACACGTGCCACCCATCGTATGGAATCGCTCTGATTCTCAAATTACCACTTGCCCGTCGAAAGCGGTGCGATGAAACCCGGAAACCGCCTTCACTGTTCACTCCCGCAAGGTTCCGCTCTTCTCCTTTACGCTCAGGTTCTGCCTTCAAGGTTCCGCTCACTCTTGACTGTTCATTCTTGATTCGTGGTTCCGCCTCTTCATACACCATTCTGGTTCCACAAGCACCAATGTACAGTTTCCATACGATGGTTCATTGTTCCAGTTCATACGCTAACCTTAAGATTCCGAACAGGAAATTTTCCAACATATCTCCTCTTTTACGCCTCGACTTCCCTTCTTCCTACTTGCATCGGCGTGACCATTCAAGAGTTGCAATCATCGATTCTATTCCAATCTCGTGGAATGGAAATCGACCCCATCACTGTAATCGTAATGGAACCCCTATGTAATCCTGGTTTTCGGCTTCCTTGCAATTAAACGATGCTCCAACGCACCTCTACGCATTTCATTTATCTTTACCCTTATGCAAGCAGTGTTGACTCTTAGTCAAAGTTACCCTATCTCAACGATTACAAATTTCGTTGTAAGTGTTTAATTCATCATTCGAACAATATTGCTCTTCTTCCTAGTGCTGCTCTGATTCATATCAATTATTCACAATCGATATCGATTATTCACAATCTTCAGGTTGGACTTGTTGTGACTTTTGAGTCAAGAGTCTGTGTTCAATATTCTCAGGTTCCAAATGCATTCACTGCTTGTCTCTGCTTCAATACACTGCATGTCTCTGCTACCTCACTGCTGCTTTGTTGCTGTTTCAGGTGCCCCTTTGCCATCTCCTTTGCCATCAATGAAAATATTTCCAACAGTCTCCCCCTTTGGCATTGATGGCAACAAATCCACCGATAATCCAATGCTTCCTCCAAGTCTTCCTCTGCCTAGCTTCTTTTAGAAGACCCTTTCTTCTATTACTTGCTTTAAGGCCCTTTCTTCTATTATCTGTTTTTCCTCCCCCTTTGACATCAATGGCAAAGGGTTGCACATTTCTCAGTGTAGATTCTATGTGTGCATTTCTTCTCTCTGATTTGTTTTTAGACCTTCTTCTTCTGAATTTGTACCCATGTAGCCTTTCCATTGATTCTTTTATGCTGGATGTAGTATTTCCATAGTCATTTGATCCTGAGGACCTGTTTCATGCTTCCCTTGTTGGATAATCTCCCCCTGGAATGATATTTTCATTTCTGTTCTCCCCCTGAAACTGTGCTTTCTATTTATATCAGAGAGTAGCATCTACAGATACTACCCCTAGTCTATCTCTCAAATATTCAAATGGTTCTCTAGCAAGAGGTTTGGTAAATATATCAGCTATATGTTCTTTTGTTGGTACATATTCCAGTCTTACTATCTTCTGAGCCACTTTTTCTCAGATAAAATGATACTTGATTGGAATATGTTTAGTTTTTGAATGAAGCACATGATTTTTTGATATACTTATAGCACTAGTATTATCACATTTGATTGAGATAGGTTCATCAATGCTTACCTTCATGTCTTGGAGAGTTTGCTTCATCCACATGACTTGTGTACAACATGCTGCTACTGCTATATATTCTGCTTTTGCTGTAGACAAAGAGATAGATGTTTGTTTCTTGCTTAACCATGCCACCAGAATTTCTCCTAGATAGAATGCACCTCCACTTGTGCTTTTTCTGTCATCCACACAGCTGGCCCAATATGCATCTGTGTATGTTGTCAAAGTGAAGCTTTTTCCTTTAGGATACCAAAGTCCATACTGTGATGTTCCTTGTAGATATCTAAATATTCTTTTGACTGCCAGAAGATGGTTTTGTTTAGGTGCTGCTTGATATCTAGCCACTAGTCCTACTGCTAGCATGATGTTTGGTCTTGATGCTGTGAAATACAACAGGCTTCCTATCATGGATCTGTAGAGCTTTTGATCTATATCAACAGATCCATCATCAACACACAGCTTGCATCCCGTGATCATGGGAGTTGACATAGGTTTGCAGTCCATTTTGAAAATTTTCAACATTTCTTTTAAATATTTTTCCTGTGAGATGAATGTACCTGTGTTCTTTTGCTGAATTTGAAGTCCTAAGTAGAAACTGAGCTCTCCAATCATAGACATCTCAAACTTTGTTTTCATCTCATCAGCAAACCCTTTTTCTAGTTCTTCTCTGTTGCTTCCAAACATAATGTCATCAACATATACTACAACAATCAGGAGTTCATTTTCATGGGCTTTTATGTATAGATTGCTGTCTACTCCACCTCTCTTAAAGCCTTGTTTTTGCAAATATTTATCCAGTCTTGAGTACCAAGCACGGGGATCCTATTTCAGTCCATATAGAGCCTTCTTCAGTCTGCACACATAGTCTTATTTTTCTGTTAAAGAGAAACCTTCTAGTTGTTCCATGTAGACTTCTTCTTCTAGATCTCCATTCAGAAATGCAGATTTCACATCCATTTGATATACTTTGAAGTTTTGGTAGCAAGCAAAGGCCAGAAACATTCTGATGGCTTCCATTCTAGCTACAGGGGCAAATGTTTCATCGTAATCAAGTCCTTCGATTTGTGAATATCCTTTGCAGACCGGTCTGGCTTTATTCCTGATTACTTGTCCTTGCTCATTCATTTTATTTTTGAATACCCATTTTGAGCCTATGACATTTTTCTCAGTGGGTCTAGGAACTAATTCCCAGGTATTGTTTTTCTCAATTTGGTCCAATTCTTCATTCATAGCATTTACCCAAGACTTGTCCTTGCTGGCTTCCTCAAATTTCTTTGGCTCTATTTGTGAAAACATGGCTATGTATACCTCTTCAGTTTGTTTTGTTAGCTACCTTCTTGTTTGGACCCCTACTCTCTTGTCTCCGATGATCTGATCTTCAAGATGGTTCTTTTGAGTATATCTTGAGAGAGCTTTAGAACTCAGCTCTGTATCTTCTGTTGTCTTTCTTGTTTCCTCATCATCTTGGTTTTCTTCTTCATGGTTGTCTGATGGAATGCAGCAGTCTGTATCTCTTGTATTGTTTGGAAGTTCTTCATCAAATCTCACATCAATTCTTTCTACTATTTTCTGAAGAGTCTCGTTGTAGCACATGTACCCTTTACTTTTGGATGCATATCCTAGAAATATCTCTTCATCTACTCTTGCATCAAATTTTCCAAGATTTTCATCATTATTCTTTATGTAACACTTGCTTCCAAAGATTCTAAAATGTTTGATTGAAGCTGGTTTCCCATGCCAAATTTCATAGGGAGTCTTGTCACTGCTTGGCCTTAGGTGAGCTTTATTAAGGATATGCACCGATGTGTGTACCGCTTCTGCCCAGAAGGTTTGAGGAATATTATTCTCCTGCATCATGGCTTTGACAATTTGTTGAACAGATATGTTTTGTCTCTCGGCTACTCCATTCTGCTGAGGTGTCCTTGCAATAGTAAATTGTTGTTTTATGCCATATTCATTGCATAGATCTGCAAAGTCATAATCTGTAAATTCACCTCCTCTGTCTGATCTGATGCATTTTAGCTTGCATCCTGTCTGATTTTCTGCTAATGCTTTGAATATTTTGAATTTGTCCAGAGCTTCCGATTTATTCTTGAGAAATGCAACCCATGTCATTATGGAGAAATCATCTATTATCAGCATGAAGTAGGATTCTCCACTTGGTGTTTTAGTTCTTGCAGGTCCACACAAATCCATGTGCACAAGCTGGAGTGGTCTTCTTGTTGATAACTCATCTTTGGCCTTGAAGGATGTGCGGGTTTGTTTGCCTAATTGACATGATTTGCATATGGTATTAGAAGGCCTCTGTATTTCTGGCATGTCTCTGATAGCTTTCTTCTTGCTTAGTCTGATGATGTGATCGAAGCTGAGATGTCCCAATATTTTATGCCATAACCATGACTCCTCAAGTTTGTTAAGATGACATGCTTCATCTTCCTCTTTCACAATGTAAACATTACTCTCTGTTCGAACTCCTTTGAGAAAAGTCTTACCTGTGATGCTTGATCTAACTTCACAATCTTGTGCTCTAAAAATAACTTCACAACCTTTGTCACACATTTGACTGACACTTAGCTAATTTTATTTTAGCCCATCTACAAATAATACATCTTAGGTCGTTCCTCTGCCATTGTCTATGCTGACTGAGCCTTTTCCTTTTATTTTTCCTGATTTATCATTGCTAAAGGTAACATTACTAGATTTCTTTTGATCAAGAGTTATAAACTTGCTTATGTCTCCAGTCATGTGTTTTGAGCAGCCACTATCCAAATACCACTGGCTTTTCAGGTCTTGAGCAGTTAGAGCCAAGTCACATTTATTCTCCTTCTTTTTCCACTGAAGGCATCCTTTTGTTTGGTAATTTTTGTGAGATGATGAATCACATCCTTTCAGAGGACATTTGGAAGGCATATGTCCAACTTGATTGCATATACAACATTTGATCATAGTTTTTGCAGAATTGTGAGTATGAACAAAATTTTCTTTGATTCATAAACCTCCTTGAGGTGTTGAACATCAATCTTTGTCCATACTTTCTACACTCAATGACTTTATGGCCAAATTCCTTACAATAAAAACAGTAACCATAGAAACTATTTGCATACCTGATGTAAGGTTGTCTTTTCCATTTGTTTGCTTGAGGCAGTCTATTTAATGTTTGCATATTTTGCTGGTTTGAATTACTCCTCCTTACATGACAATATGCAGCAATGTGTCCCAGCTTGTGGCAGACATAACAGGTGGCATTCTTCATAAGAGGGAAGAATCTCCTTTGATGGCTTCCAAATTTGACATACTCAGGGGCATATGATCTTTTTCCTGTTGTCTTAGTGTTTACAACATTCTTTGTTACTGGAGGTTTCTTCTGATCTCTGTCTTCCTCATTACATGTTTCTTCTTTTGCAGGAATTGTTTGAGTTGCTTCATCATCCTTCTTTGATTTTACAAAAATAATCTCTCTGTTTTCCTTTTCTTTTCTTTTACTTGATTCTCCTTCATAGCCTATTCCAGTTTTTATCATAGGAGATCTTCGAGCAACCAAAATTTCATTCAACTTACTAGAGCTTGTTGTTTGAGAAGAATTTATAGCCACTTTCCTTTGAGAATTTTCTAATTTCTTCCTGAGACATACTACTTCTTCTTCCAACTTCTCTTGTTCCTGAGTTTTCTCCTTGATTTGCTTAAGTAACATGTCCTCTGTCTTCTTGGCTTCTTCAAGCTCTATCTTTAGCTGCATAAGGACTTCTGAATTATGTTCTTCTCGTACATACTTGAGGAGAATGTCCTTTTGTTTTCTGCATTTCAGCTTGAGTCTATCAATCTCTTCCAGAGCACTTCTTAGCTCCCCCTCAAGGTCAACTTCACCTTCTTATTCTTCATCTTCTAGCAGGAGACCTTCAAGTTCTCATATGGCCATCAATAAAAAATCAGAGGTTCCTTCTTCACTTGAAGGTTCATCTGAGTCTTTAGATGTACTATTTTCTTGTTGAGCATAGAAGGATTTTCTGCTGAACTTCTTTCCTTTCTGCCAGTTCTTTGATGTATTTTTCTCTGATTCGTGAGCCTGATTCTTTACTTTCTTGTGAGGACACTTAGCAGCATAGTGTCTAACTCTTCCACAGTTAAAGCATTTGAAAGGAAGTTTACCTTTGTATTTGCCTGAACCTCTATCCAGTTTCTTGACAAAATTTGCCTCTTCTTGATCCGAGCAAGAGAATATGTCTTCCTCTTCTTCTTTCTTCTTTTCTGTTTTAAAGGCTGCCTCCCTCGTACTTGGCTTCTTCTGTGGGAGCCTCATCTCATATGCTGTTAAATTTACAAGTAGCTGGTTCATGGTCAAGGTTTCCCAATCAGCTGTTTCTTCTATTGCAGACACCTTGGGATTAAACCTGGATGGAAGAGATCTTAGAATCTTTTGCACAATTATACTTTATGGCATGGTTTCTCTAAGAGATTTCATATTATTAACAATTTCTGCAACTTTTAGGAAGAAACTGTCAATGTATTCATCATCATTCATTTTTAAGTTCTCAAACTGGGCTCTATAGACTTGAAGTTTAGCAGTCTTTACTTTCTTGTCTCCCTCATGGATGTTTTCCAGAGTATCCCACATCTCTTTGGTAGTGTCTTTGTGCATTACTTTGATAAACTCTGCTTCACACAATCCATTCAAGATGGCATTCATGGATTTTGCGTTAGCTACAAAATCTTGTTTGGATTCTTTCTCTGAGTCAGTTGTCTTTGGGGCATACTCTAATTCCACAGCACCCCAAACTTCTATTCCTAGATACATTATGTATGTCCTCATCTTGATTTTCCAGAAGGCATAATTTGCACCTGTAAATAAAGGGGCTTTATTGGTTGAGCATCCTTCTTTACTAGCCATCCTGAGAACCTATAATCTCCTTTCAGTTGTTAAAGTGGTACAAAGGAACCTGCTCTGATACCAATTGTTGAATTCTTAGTTGAACTGAGAGGGGGGGGGGTGAATCAGTTCAATACATACATGAGATTTTTAAGTTTTCATCAGCTTATTTATAGCTTACTTTTGTATTCAACCTTAGTATATGAACAATCTTAATATTGCAGCAAGTATTAAATTAGTGTGACATTAAAATTATTATGAGAGCAGTAAACATTAAGTAGATTTGATAAATCATCTCAGCACACAGGAAACACAGATAGAGATAGCAGATATAAGTGGAAACCCATAAAGGGAGAAAACCACATCTTATTATTTTTGTGATGCAAAGGCAAGCTCCAACTCCCTCTCACCACTGTTTTTCTACAGGCACCAACCTGCAAGAGGATCCAACCTCAATTCTGCAAGCTACAACTTGCAAGGAAGCTCCAACTACCTTCAATTTTTCTGCAGGTACCAACCTACAGGAGGCTCCAACCTCATTCAGCTACAACTGACAGCTATCAAGCTTCAACTTGATAGGGAAGATTCAACTTCCTCAATTTATCACCGGAAGTGTTTGCTGATTTACCTCAGATATCAGCTCTGTTCTGTAGCATCTCTTTCTGCTACTCTCTTCCTTATCTTCTCTGCCTCAATCTTCTATACTTTTCATTCTCTCTTCTTACTCTCTCTCTCACACTCTTTCACTTATGCATATCAAATTATATATGGAGTTCCTCACATGACTGTTTGTATTCCACAGGGAATTTTGAGTAACCAGCCATGACTCTTTGACTTCTGCCTTCTCAATTATTTATCCAACTCATTAAAAAATATAACAATGTGTACAGATTTCAATATTATAGTGGGAGTTTTTTTTCTTTTCCTTAGGATACTTGCCTTTGCATCACAAAAAATATAAACAAAAATATTTACATTTTCAGTTACACATTTCAATTCCACTCAGCTCCTTTTCTGGACTTTGGCTTTACTGGATTTGTCTCTTTTGCTGCTGTTGAGTGACTGTTCTGTATATTTATATTCATCATGCTTGCAAAATTCCCTATGACTTTTTCAGTTCCTACATTCTTTGTTTACCTCTGTTAGGCCCACATTTTCATCCCTGTGTTTATTCACTTGTTCACTGTACTTTTGTGCACCTGCTGCATATATAACTGCTTTTTAATATAACAGCTGATTTTAAATCTGGGCAAAATCTCAAGGTTCTAATCTCTTGGGCTGGCACTTTAATCAATTGTGGACGCTTCTTATACTCACGATTATAAGACCCATAAAATACATAATATGCTCTTGTAATAAACCCAATCAATGTTTTAATACAATTTCGAAGCAATATTACAACTCACTATATTAAATATCAGCGTAGTATATATATCAGCACATATATATGTTTCCCACCAAATGTGAAGACTCATGTATTTACTTTGATGTATGCCCATCTCTGAGTCAAATAATAAACCGTGGCTTTTGTTTAGCGCCCAACGTAAGCATGGTCACGGGTTTTATAACCTTTATATCATCAAACTTTATTACGTTCCCCACTTAAATATATATATATCTCGAGCTTTTAATTCAATTTAAACCACTTATAACGAACCTCTGGCTTCAGGGCCACAAATATATAAGCGATGGCTGAATTAAGTACGTGCACCAAACCTTGGTTTATCTTTCGGGCTACTTTCGAATGCAATCGCCATTCAATGAGCCTTCCTCCAGATCGACGGCTTGTATCAATATCGCACGGGGTCCTCAGTCGAAAGTTAATGCGCGATGGCGCGCAATGACAGTGGGTGCCACCCATCGTATGGAATCGCTCTGATTCTCAAATTACCACTTTCCCGTCGAAAGCGGTGTGATGAAACCCGGAAACCACCTTCACTATTCACTCCCGCAAGCTTCCGCTCTTCTCCTTTACGCTCAGGTTCCGCCTTCAAGGCTCCGTTCACTCTTGACTGTTCGTTCTTGATTCGTGGTTCCGCCTCTTCATACACCATTCTGGTTCCACAAGCACTAATGTACAGTTTCCATACCATGGTTCATTGTTCCAGTTCATACGCTAACCTTAAGATTCCAAACAGAAAATTTTCTAACATATCTCCTCTTTTATGCCTCGACTTCCCTTCTTCCTACTTGCATCGGCGTGACCATTCAAGAGTTGCAATCATCGATTCTATTCCAATCTCGTGGAATGGAAATCGACCCCATCACTGTAATCGTAATGGAACCCCTATGTAATCCTGGTTTCCGGCTTCCTTGCAATTAAACGATGCTCCAATGCACCTCTGTGCATTTCATTTATCTTTACCCTTATGCAAGTAGCGTTGAATCTTAGTCAAAGTTACCCTGTCTCAACGATTACAAATTTCACTGTAAGTGTTCAATTCATCATTCAAACAATATTGCTCTTCTTCCTAGTGCTGCTTTGATTCATATTGATTATTCAAAATCGATATCGATTATTCACAATCTTCAGGTTGGACTTGTTGTGACTTCTGAGTCAAGAGTCTGCGTTCAATATTCTCAGGTTCCAAATGCATTCACTGCTTGTCTTTGCTTCAATACACTGCATGTCTCTGCTACCTCACTGCTGCTTTGTTGCTGTTTCAGGTGCTCCTTTGCCATCTCTTTTTCCATCAATGACAATATTTCCAACATTGATTGGATCACACACATATTGGAGTTTCCAATGAGGATTGCATAGTCAAGGCAAGGGTAATTCGAATTCATTTAGAGCTATTCTTCAGCAGAGATTGCGCAGTGGAGGCAGGCTAGCAGAAGGCAAAGATCGGTGCATGGATTTGCAGGATTGTTCCTGATTAGTGTATGACAATTGTACTGTACTGAGAACTTAATAAGATTTTTATGAGGATTGTCATATGATTCCATGATACATAATTTATAGTTGGGGTTTTCAGCTTCAGGCTTTCCATGTTAAAAATTGTGTTATGTGTGATCGATTATTTTTGTTTATGCTTCACATATGTGTGAAATTAATTTTTCCACAAAAGATTAACAAGTGGAATTGATTCAGTATCTTGCATAAAGTTAAATAGTGTGAGATCAGGTGAATCAAGGAAATATGCATGCTTAGTGCATATACTTTCTACAATAAATAGGTGTCCCTAATGTTCTTATCCACCATGAAATTTAACTAACATACAATGTACAATGGGGAGAAAATAGATATAATAACAGGGTAATTCTCATACATAAATCATGAGTTATGCTCCCACATTGAAAAAATATATATCTTTCATTCACCAAGTGGATCATGTACCAAACATAATTATACCAATAAAAGTGTTTCCAGAGCATTCACATTCCATCTTCATATGCAATGATCAATTTAAATGATTAATTTAAATAGTGATTTTTCTTTGACCAATTTACCATGAGTTCATTATGGATTAAGGGAAATGCAAAATGTTCTAGTATCATACCCAAGAACAACACTTTCAACCATGATATTTAAGAGCATATCTGGGAACAACATGTGGCAAGTATTATCGTGTGTCCTGTCTTAGAATTGTGGATCCAGGTAATTGTTTCTCACATGAAAATATGATATATTGCCTTCTAAATTGAAACTGAGTTTGCCATGTACCGGGTCAATATAACTTTATCTAGCCTAGGCCTGGTTTTATGTTCTGCTTTTCTGCTATATTTTTCTTGATTAAAATTATTTTAGTCAAATTTGAAATAGGTCCACACCTAGAATTTTGGGACAAGTTACAACTTAATCCCACTCAATTTTGGTTTCTTTCTTCATCCTTCATCCACTTAGTTTATTTTTTATTGTTGCTAGCTCTGGATCTGCTACCTGATAACCAAGTCCTATGGTCATGTAAGAACTGTTGTTTCTTCTTTATGATTTATGGATCTTTTGTTCATGCTTTGTTATATCCTCTTCATATTTTATTCCTCTTCTGTTGGACAAGTATGTTTTTAAATACCCTTGATCTCCCTATGGTCAATTGAGTAACTTATAAGTTCCCTGTTCGTCCTCATTTGAGAGACTTTGTTCCTTGATCTCCCTAATTTAAATTGAGTAACCTAAGTTTCTTGATTTCATTGTAGTTGAAGGAGTAACTATGATATTCAGGCAGGTTGTTGTTTGACTAACAACCTTTTTCTTCATTTCACGACATTCCTATTTTTTTGTGCTCATTATCATCACTTCATTTGCATAATTTCAAAGTGGTTACATCCTTTGAATTTTATTTCTCTTTTTGAGATTTTTTAAATTATCAAGGAGAATTCCCTAGCATCCTAGATGGCTTTATCTTTAACTATTTCTCTGCGTAGACAATTGTAGAGCTTCTCGATGAACTTTTTCCACTGCATTTTTTCAAGTCAATGCTTAAAGCAGGAATTACAACCAAGGCGAATGGTCCGTCATTTGCTTGCATCTTAAGACAATGAATATGGTTTTAGATTCAATGACTTGAATAGAAATTGGTTTAGGCTATACCATTATTTGTAGCTTCTGAAATCTTGAACAATTTCTTCAAGGTGTTGTTTTTGGTTCCATAAGATGAATCTTCCCAAAGTTTTAAGGGTAAATTAAACAATAGTTACCCAAACTTGTGGTGATGGATTATCCTCGTTCTCATTCATTTGTATTCGAAGGATTAACTATGATATTCAGGTAGGTTGTTTCTTGATTGACAACCTTTTTATTCATTTCAAGGCATTCCTATTTTTTTTGTGCTCATTATCATCACTTCATTTGTAGGATTTGAAAGTGGTTACATCCTTTGAATTTTATTTCTCCTTTTCATATTTTTTAAATTATCAAGGAGAATTCCCTAGCATCCTGGATGGCTTTATCTTCAACTGTTTCTCTGCATAGACAATTGTAGATCTTCTCGATGCTCTTTTTCCATTGAATTTTTTTCAAGTCAATGCTTAAAGCAGGCATTACAACCAAGGTGAATGGTCAATCATTTGCTTGCATATTAATACACTGAAGATGGTTTTAGATTCAATGAATGGAATAGAAATTGGTTTAGGCTATACCATTATTTGTAGCTTCTGAAATCTTGAGCAGTTTTTTGAAGGTGTTGTTTTTGGTTCCATAAGTTGAATCTTACCAAAGTTTTAAGGGTAAATTAAACAATAGTTACCCAAACTTGTGGTGTTGGATTATCCTCGTTCTCATTCATTTGTAGTCAAAGGAGTAACTATGATATTTAGGTAGGTTGTTTTTTGACTAAAAAACTTTTTCTTCATTTCAGGGTATTCCTATTTTTTTGTGCTCATTATCGTCACTTCATTTGCAGGATTTGAAAGTGGGTACATCCTTTGACTTTTATTTCTATTTTTGATATTTTTTAAATGATCAAGGAGAATTCCCTAGCATCCTGGATGGTTTTATCTTCAACTATTTCTATGCATAGACAATTGTAGATCTTCGATGCTCTTTTGCCATTGCCTTTTTTTACAAGTCAATGCTTAAAGTAGGCATTACAACCAAGGTGAATGGTCAGTCATTTGCTTGCATCTTAAGACACTTAAGATGGTTATAGATTCAATGAATTGAATAGAAATTGGTTTAGGCTATATCATTATTTGTAGCTTCTAAAATCTTGAACAGTTTCTTCAAGGTGTTGTTTTTGGTTCCATAAGTTGAATCTTCCCAAATTTATAAGGGTAAATTAATCAATAGTTACCCAAACTTGTGGTGTTGGATTATCCTCGTTCTCATTCATTTGTAGTCGAAGGAGTAACTATGATATTAAGGTAGGATGTTTCTTGACTGACAACCTTTTTCTTCATTTCAGGGCATTCCTATCTTTTTGTGCTCATTATCGTCACTTCATTTGCAAGATTTGAAAGTGGTTACATCCTTTGACTTTTATTTCTCTTTTTGAGATTTTTTAAATTATCAAGGAGAATTCCCTAGCATCCTGAATGGATTTATCTTCAACTGTTTCTCTACATAGACAATTGTAGAGCTTCTCGATGCTCTTTTTCCATTTCATTTTTTTTCAAGTCAATGCTTAAAGTAGGCATTACAACCAAGGTGAATGGTCAGTCATTCACTTTCATCTTAAGACACTGAATATGGTTTTAGATTCAATGAATTGAATAGAAATTGGTTTAGGCTCTACCATTATTTGTAGCTTCGGAAATCTTGAACAATATCTTCAAGGTGCTGTTTTTTGTTCCATAAGCTGAATCTTCCCAAAGTTTTAAGGGTAAATTAAACAATAGTTACCTAAACATGTGGTGTTGGATTATCCTCATTCTCATTCATTTGTAGTCGAAGGAGTAACTATGGTATTCAGGCAGGTTGCTGTTTGACTGACAAGCTTTTTCTTCATTTCAGGGCATTCCTATTTTTTGTGCTCATTATCGTCACTTCATTTGCAGGATTTGAAAGTGGTTACATCCTTTGAATTTTCTTTCTCTTTTTGAGATTTTTTAAATTATCAAGGAGAATTCCCTAGCATCCGAGATGGATTTATCTTCAACTGTTTCTCTGCATAGATAATTGTAGATCTTCTCAATGCTCTTTTTCCATTGCCTTTTTTTTCAAGTCAATGCTTAAAGCAAACATTACAACCAAGGTGAATGGTCAGTCATTTTCTTGAATCTTAAGACACTGAAGATGGTTTTAGATTCAATGAATTGAATAGAAATTGGTTTAGGCTATACCATTATTTGTAGCTTCTGAAATCTTGAACAATTTCTTCAAGGTGTTGTTTTTGGTTCCATAAGTTGAATCTTCCCAAAGTTTAAGGGTAAATTAAACAATAGTTAACCAAACTTATGGTGTTGGATTAACCTCGTTCTCATTCATTTATAGTTGAAGGAGTAACTATGATATTCAGGCAAGTTGTTGTTTTACTGACAACCTTTTTCTTCATTTCAGGGCATTCCTATTTTTTTGTGCTCGTTATCGTCACTTCATTTGCAGGATTTGAAAGTGGTTATTTTTTTGTGAAATATTCAACCATTTATCTAAGGTAAATTAAAAAATTCTACCCAAAGCGTTATTGTCATCAGAGCATCCTCAAGGGTTTATTTTGTGGTGGGCGGGTGGGGTTGTGAAACTGACTGTTAAATTTTGTGAACAATAAAAATTATTACAAAGTGACCTCTCGGCAAAAATGTCAATGAATTGAAGGTTCAAATTCTTTGTATCTAGGAAATTCAAAGGCTTAGAATGGTGGACGGACCTTTACTACTTGTACTGGATTCAAAATTTCCGTGGATTACCCCATCTCATAAAAACTCCATTCTCCATAAATTCTAGGCCAAGTTTCTTTTCCTCCTTGTACCAGAAATAGTTTCTAAGATTTTAAATCCTTTGGGTGGGGCAGAGATCCTCCTCCCCCATTTTTGAATTTCTAAACAAACTTTACACTGGAGTTAAGATTGAAAACCATTAAAATGCTCTTCATTGTTTACATTGCCATGATGTTGATTGATTAATATCCCTAGAAGTATCTCTCTTCAACCTGCTGCAAATGGTTCTAAACCCCTTAAAGGTGGCATCCTATTGGGTGCAGTGTGTGTTAGTGGTGGTTTGCCTTGGTGTCTTGGTTAGTTGGCATGGTTTGAAAAACTTGGTCAGTGTTTTCTGTTATTCATTGTGTGATTGGCCTCCCCTGTATTTGCTCAAAAAAATAATTCATATGATGGCAATAATTGGACCTGTTGTTGCAATTGAAGTGATCTATCAAGGTCTTTGCCTTTTCTTTTCATTTATAGTACAATTATACCTTTTGAGTGAGACTCTTGACCTTGCTTGTTTGATATGGTTGTAGGTGATTATGACATTATTAAGATGGTCTCAGGAGATCAGTGAGCATATGGGATGGTTTAGCCAGAGAATTTTCATTTTCTGACATTGTTCGAATTTTTTGAGAAGGTAGTGGAAAACTAGTGGGTAGAAATTCTCAAGGGCAACGAAGAGAGTTTAATTTATATTGGAGAGGTATATAATTCATTTGAAACTAGAATTTAGAGTTTAGTTTAGATTTATGTTCTATATTTGGGAGTGTATTAAGTGTTGCACAATGTCGAGCAAAGGTTTCTCTCTATGCAATTTTCTCCTGTGAAAGATACTCTTTTTGATTTGATGTGAAATAATTGACTTAGCTGTTAGAATACCACACCCTATTGTTTCAGGTCATTGATTTTTGTAGGAACTTATTCATCTTGATGATGGTTATTATGTTAAATCACAAAAATTATTTCTAATTATTGGTCAACACTAAATTTGGGTTGACCTTTACCAATATCTAGAATATCACTGCCGTGAATGCTTTATGGTATTAAACTATTTAATTCTTCCTTATCTGAAAATATGCCTTACAAGTTTTAATTCTGTTGGATATTATTGCCAATATTGTGGAAATTTCAGATGTTGAAGTGCCTACTGTGACTGTTTTTTCACAAGTTTTATGATATCTGCTCTTGGCGCCTATAGTTGGCAATCTTATTGTTTTTGTATGGGGAGTTTTTTATTTTGTTTAAAGTCTGATTTTGAAATGATTTTGTGGTTTGTTTCATGGGAAGTAGTTTTATGATGCTATATCTACACCGAAAACCTTTTTAGGTGACTATAAGGTATTGGGTATGATTATGGTTTGGGACTGTAGCAACTTTTCACCCAGGAAAGATGGGAACATAGGACGTAATAAATTTTTTTGTCTTATGACATGGATTGAACAACAGTTAGAAAGGAATGGTTACCTGGAAAAGTTTTACTTGAGCGAGTTTTTGTAAGGTTTACAAGCAAACGAATTGAACTGGAACATTATATAATCTAGTGTTTTTCTTCTTGAAAAATGTACAATGATGTTACAAGGCGAGGATTAAATTTTTCCACTTCAATTTCAAGCAGCAATGATAAAGATGTGATTCCAATTAAATTTTACATACTTTTATAGTAAAAAAATTTACAACGTTAATGTAATGTTCCTAAATATAGTGATGTAAATTTTACAACGCTAATTTATTTATTTATTTATTTATTTTTTATTTTTTTAATTATTTATGTCGGTAATACGACATTAGTTTTTTTTTAAATATTTTCTTTCCATTGGTATTTTGACATTTTTTTTCCGTCGGTATTACGACGTTAAATTTTAAAACCAAAAAAATAATTTCTGTCGGTAGTCCAACGTTTTCTTCTGTCAGTATTACGATGTTACTTTAAAAAAAATATTCTTTCCATTGGTATTACATCGTTACTTTTTTTTAAAATATTTTCATTTGTTCGGAAGAGAGACACTCAAAACATCGATAATAGTGTTCGTTGGCATCGACATAGCGACGTTTAGAAACATTAGAAGAGAGACGCATCGTGAAACGTCATAAGAGAGACAGACAATTTGAAATGTCGGAATTGCGACGATTCCAAAAAAACGTCGGGAATACCGTCGCTCTACCGAAAATTAATTCAAGTTTTGGAAGTTCGATGTTAGGAGAAACCACGATTTTCCACACCTCAAAACATCGCTCTTGGGACGCCTATGTGTCACAAGAGCAACCTTTTGGCCATCGGAATTTGAGGCACATGTGATCCTCACTTTGGCCGTCGGAATTTGGAGCCTTGAATTGGTTATCTCACTTGTCTCCTGCTTTTGAGACAAAGTCACGGTGGTGGAACCACTAGTTTCGTCGTCCTCTTCATTACCTCCTAGTGGAGATCCTTCTCTTGAATTTTCTTCGAGAGCACTTTAGCCCAATAGGCCTATCGATTATTGGAATACTCTTTTTCCGAGTATCTCACCTCTTGATACCCGATCTCCTCTTGAGGAGCCATTTGATATCAATTGGAAACCTTCAGACGCTTGGACTGATTTTGGAAATGAGGAAGAGTTTCCTCTGCTTAAATCGGAACCATATTTACTTTCAACTGCTTTACTTGCTAATTCTCATCACCTTTTCAATGATAACATAGCTTCGTCCAACATGGATTCTTTGAGTCTCGTCAGTAGTTAAGAGATTTATGTTTCTACAGGAGATTATCAACTCCCTCCGAAGAATTTTCATCATGTCTCAGTTCAACCTTCCTCTCTCCCAACTGGTTATCATTTGATGAGCCAGAGTATTTCTGGTGCTACACCATTGTATTAGAACCCGGTCTGGAAATGTACATCAACTCCCTCGGAAAGATTGTTTATCATAGTATTTGGTGCGTCACCTTCAAATCCCATCATGTCGACGGTCATTACATCTGTCCCAACTCATCCCACTCTCTGCATGGGTTCATCCACAACATCTATTAGTGTGGTTCAATCCTTTCCGCCATCTTCTGTTGTTCGTTAGTAGATTATTTTCGCTTCCACAATACTCATTGGGCCTACCGTGAGTGGATCACAACCTCATGTTTCAGGAATCTTAAACTTTCCTACTGAAGTATAAAACCCTCAACACCATCTGTGGACGACGTTTCATAAATTTTAACACAGGATCCACCTACTTCAAGACATCATAAATTGTAGACTACTTATCATCAGGTATTCATGTTTAACCCAATAACATCATGTAAGCCTAATATAAAAATTGAAACTAATCATTGTACCCAAAAATTTTACCCAATCACTGAAAACACCCATTGTATCAATTAATCACTGTATCAATCAATCATTGTATCGATCAATCAGTGAAGAAAAAATGTTACTTAACTAATCACCAAATCAAATAAATTAGTATGGAAAGGTCACTCTGAACAGAATATTATAAATTAATCTACAATGTTGTATCAATACACTGAATCAATTGCAACCCTGTAATATCCCAAAATGGGATATGCTAGCAAGGCATGACTGGAAAACACATTTTCCAGGAATGGCTACTACAGGATTTGAAACCAAGACTTGGATCCCTTAGATCAATGTATATAAGACCAAAATCCAAGAGGAGGCTCAAAATAAATCCCTCTAGGTGGGTTAAACAGATCTCCCACACCTAGTTGTCTTGAAAAAGTGCCCAGTGAAGGGACTGCAGCTATGTATGAACAAGGGATTGTGAAACAACATTATTTTTATGAGCCTGAAGACAAGAAGATGTAGATAGCCAAAAAATGATGTTATAGCAGTAAAGAGAGTACAAATCCTTGAGGAAACAATCACTCAAGCAAGGCAATGCAAGCCTCAAGAAAGCATGTACAAGAAATGTGAGAACACTGCTACATAAAGAAAGCCTTGGGCTATGACTACGCAGTCTATTATGGAGAAATACCAAAAAATTATTTCAATATATGGATAAAGAAATGTATAGCTCAAAATAGATGGGGGAGCAAGATCTCAACCCCTGGAAACAATAATACAACAATCCTTAGAAAGATTGGCTGAAATATACAAAAAGGAAAAAATGCCGGAGTAGTAGGGATGAGTAGCAACTGCAAATAAAGAACTGGATGGAGATGGCTGTAAATGATACACAAGCTGCATAGACCTCCTCTAATGGATCTTCCAAATGAAAGGCTGATCCTAACACTGAAGATCTTCCCCTCCAAACAAACATTGCAACCCTCATTGTAGATACACACTGAAAATAATGCAGTTTAAGAGAGGAATTGTGCTGTAGATCATGGAAATGGTTGGACTACTACCAAATATGGTGAAATATTCCCAGAGATCTTCCTCACTGATCTCCAATTTGGAAGAAAGCTTCCTCCTCTGAAAAATAAGTCAAGGAATGGTGTTGTCGAACCTCCACTGCAACACCCTGCAACACAACGTTATACTTTAGTAGAAATAACGCTGTAGATGAAGGAAGTGGCTTGGCCTTGAGCCTGAATGTGGAGAAATGAAGAACAAGATCCTTCAAGAGGCCTCTCTTGGAAGGAGAAGGAATTCCTAAACAGGAATGCCTTGTGCTAAGAAGCATCACAATTCTGCAAAACAACAGGAGAATACAGAAAGTCTAAATAGACAAGAAATCAATAATCTTCAACATGTCCCACAATGGCTGCCTTGCCCTCCTTTTAAAAAAATGCAAGCTCCATCTTCATGGGTCCCACTCATTAGGGTTTCCTCCATCAAGGAAAATTCCCTCCTCTTTCACTGCACTGTCCCACAAGATGATCTCCACCTCCTACCACCGCGTTGTTTGACTTGGTCAACTAGACCTTGTCCTCATGCAAAAGTCCTCTTTCACACTTGAGGGTGTGAAATCCCACTCCAATGATGATCCCCTTTCATAATATGATGGATTTTATTTAGATTTTTATTATGCATGGGCTTCCTTACCCATTTATTCTTCTCCTAAGTGAAATCAACAAAGATTAATATTCCAATTTGCTGCATGCAAATTTTGGAATATTACAGTCCTCCCCTCCCAAATGTTTATTTTCCTCAAGAAAATGCAAGGATAGAATTGAGAAGTTGCCTCCCAAGGCATGGATACTGAAAATTATTGGGAAAACATTTTCCCCAAGTGGATCCACCAACCCCAAGCAACCATCCATACAAAATGAGTCACCTCCCGCCATGGCAACTCCTGAAAATGCTCCTCCACCTTGAGCTCATGCATTGTAGGTGGGCTGAAAATCTGAACATGGTATACATAGGAGCCTACCATACACTATCCTCCTCTCCACTTATGATAAGTATAGAGTAGAAGCTGATCCTGGGCTGTAAAATAATTGCCCTCAAGTGGCAAGATGAAGACTAGATCCCCAAAGATCTCTCCTCCAACGCTGTGAATCAAGCTGGCCCAAATCAACCCATATGTGATGGATAGGAAAACATCACCATATTGCATCCCAACAATCATATGGTCCACCTCAACAAAAGGAAACAAGTTTTTGGCAGTGATGGCCATATCTCCTCTCATGCTCCCATTAGAACATGCAATGCAAAAAATGTGGGAATCCTCTCCCCCAAAGGACACATCCAACTCCTGTATATCTCTCCCAATCATGCTTCAAATACATATGAGATCAATATCAGCAAAGGAAATCATGATAAACACCAAAATGAAGAAAATTTTGAAGGTTTCATGTGGTGCAAGAAGGTACCAATAGTTTTCCCAGTAGTGACAGTGCAGTTTTCAAATTGCTTCTTTAGGAAATTACATTGCAAGTTGTTTTTTGTTACATAAATGATTATGTATGTCATGAAATATACTGATAAATAGAAAATGGCTGAGTACATCAACTGAACATACATGAAAGGAAACACTTTCCCAAGGCCGTATAAGAGATGTCTGTCTCCATCATACAATTTGGCCCAATGTTGACCATGGAGCTCAATGAAAAGCTTGCCTTCTTGTGGAGAAATGCACTGTATGACAATGGTAAGAAGATGAAAATACAGTGTTACATAATCAATAGATTCAAAAAAAAAATTCTCACCATGTGCTAAAAGTAAAGTGATGCATGAATACATGAATAAGTTCATGCTCCAAAGGAACAACGTTGTTGGCCCCTGCAAATAAGCTCTTGCCTACTCATAGCTCCATTCTTTGACATGCTCCTTGTCAAAGACATATCCCATAATGCTGCTACACATAGGAAGTCCCTCCCAAAGTGGAAGTACCTCTTTATCATCTAAGGCCAAGGAGATAATGCCATCTCCTCCTCCTGCAACATTATGCAAAGTATGAGAGAAAATCTGCTCTTGCTCTCCCAAGAACAACTAAAGCAATAGAATATTTTGTTTCCTCCTCTTACTTTAATCATAAAAATCATGTGATGAAAACACAATGAATGATATGAAGATCACATCAACACCATGCATCCATACTCCTTGCTGCTCAAAGATGCAAGTATCCCACCACATACCCTTAAAAAGAAGATGATGACCAAACTCTTTCAAGAGTAACCAGCATAGCCAAGCCTCCTGTTGCCCAGTATCATAAATTTGCAAGTATCTCACTAGCTTCTTGTTCTCCATCCACATCCACTCAACCAATTGTGGATGTCTCCTTCCATCATCCAACTTGGTACTCCTCCCATGAGGGCTACCATCCTCCAAAATCAGTTTTTTGTCTTTGCATTTCATGGGATTTTGAAATGTAATATTCTCAAGGATCAATTTGATCCCATAAGGACCCAAATAGGTAGTACGAAAAAACCTCCCATCATGATGTGTATGGCTCAAGAAATGTCCAACACAATCATGAGAGATGTTATCCATCCTAATATGTCCTCCATCATCTATCTTCTCCTCCTTGAATCCATGAAGATCCAAGTGTGAGAAGGAAAGAAAAACCTTGCACTCCATGATGTGTTGAAGTGCACCTTTGATGAAATATCTCCATGAGATCTCCCTCTCAACAATAGTCCTCCAAAACCAATGAGGTCTTATATTTGCTGAAAGTAGAAGTTTCTCTTTGAGCTGAGAGGAGCTCATTGAGAAAGGGTCATCTAGAAAGGAGAAAGGGTTTCTCACTTCAAGATGTCTACTATCTTTCATACTTCCCTTCAAGTCTTCAAACCCCAAAGTCAAGTGTGATATGCAATCCAACAATGGCTCATGAGGATGATGGTTTATTTCCCCCTTGAATGTTTCCATGTTGCAAAACGCAGTGCAATCTTGCTGCTCTAGGTTAGCAATGTATGTTGATTCTTGGCCATTTAAATATGAGTTCCCACAATCCCCAAAAAGATTTTCTGAAATAGAAAGTGGAACTTCATTCATACTTTGATAGGACTTAGGGTCTCCTTGTGTGGCTGCAATAGTTCTCCTTTCCAATGAAATGGCTGCCTCATTTGTCGATGTAGAAGGCTGCTCTTCCAAGGCTGTGACAGTGTTGGTACAAGTATCCTCCCTTAGTGATGTGGGCTTTTCCTCCTTTGATCTCTTTCTATCAAAGGCTCTAATCAACCTTTGAGTGAACTCAGCAAAAGAAGTCACTCTTGAATGTCTTAAGTGACTAGACCACCAAACATTAGCTTCACCCTCCAGGTGCAGCGCTGCAACTTCTACTACTTCCCTCTCTACCACTGGTTGTAGTAGGAAGAATACCTCAAGATTTCTTGCCCAATCTCTTGTTGTAGATGACCCATCAAATGTAGACAATAGGAATCTATTTCCTTTGATCTCTCTTTTGTTGCAGGGCCTCCTCTCTTCCTCCAAATGAATGAACTGTGGAAGAGCTAGAGTCTCCTTGAAGGCTCTAGTTTGAGATTTGTACTCAACAAGGTACTTACTTAGAATCAAATGATCCAAGTATCTCTCATGCTTATTGTTTTCTTCCCGGTGAGAATAGGAAGTGCATGGTCCTTCCTCTTCTTTTTTCTCCTCCTCTTTGGAGAGGCTCTTCTTAGTTCTAAACACTGATGAGAGTAATCTCATATTCTTCATAATTATGATCTTCTTCTATCTTCTTGGGCTGAAACTCACAGGTTGAGCCAAGAAAGATTCTTTGATACCACTGTAATATCAAAAAATGGGATCTATTAGCAAGGCATGACTGGAAAAAGCATTCTCCAGGAATGGCTGCTACAGGATTTGAAACCAAGACTTGGATCCCTTAGATCAATGTATCTAAGACCGAAATCTAAGAGGAGTCTCAAAATAAATCCCTCTAGGTGGGTTAAACATATCTCCCACACCTAGTTCTCTTGAAAAAGTGCCCAATGAAGGGACTGTAGCTATGTATGAACAAGGGATTGAGAAACAACATTATTTTTATGAGCCTGAAGACATGAAGAGGTAGATAGCCAAAAAATGATGTTATAGCAGTAAAGAGAGTACAAATCCTTGAGGAAAAAATCACTCAAGCAAGGCAATGCAAGCCTCAAGAAAACATGTACAAGAAATGTGAGAACATTTCTACATAAAGAAAGCCTCAGGCTATGACTGCGCAGTCTATTAAGGAGAACTGCTACAAAAATATTTCAATACATGGATAAAGAAATGTATAGATCAAAATAGATGGGGGAGCAAGATATCAACCCCTGGAAACAATAATACAACAATCCTTAGAAGTATTGGCTGAAATATAAAAAAAGGAAAAAATGCTGGAGTAACAGGGTTGAGTAGCAGCTGAAACTCAAGAAATGGATGGAGATGGCTGTAAATGATACACAAGCTACATAGAACTCCTCCAATGGATCTTCCAAGTGAAAGGCTGATCCTAACATTGAAGATCTTCCCCTCCAAACAAACACTACAACCCTCACTGCAGATACACACTGAAAATAACGTAGTCTAAGAGAGGGACTGCGCTATAGATCATGGAAATGGTTGGCCTGCTACCAAATATGGTGAAATATGCCCATAGATCTTCCAGAATTATCCACAAAGGGAAGAAAGCTTCCTCCTCTGAAAAATAAGTCAAGGAATGGTGTTGTCGAACCTCCACTGCAACACCCTGCAACACAACGTTATACTTCAGAAGAAATAACACTGTTGATGAAGGAAGTGGCTTGGCCTTGAGCCTAAATGTGGAGAAATGAAGAACAAGATCCTTCAAGAGGCCTCTCTTGGAAGGAGAAGGAATTCCTAAATAGGAATGCCTTGTGCTAAGCAACACTACAATTCTGCTAAATAGCAGGAGAATGCACAAGGTCTAAATAGACAAGAAATCAATAATCTTCAACATGTCCCACAATGGATGCTTTGCCCTCCTTTAAAAAAAATGCAAGCTCCCTCTTCATGGGTCCCACTATTTAGGGTTTCCTCTGTTAGCCCCCTATAAATTCCTTGACAGGCAAGCAGGGGGCTAAATTGTTGTTGAGCCTTCAAGGAATGCATTTCTCTGAAAACACATCATCCTTGAAGCCTCCTTGTACCTTTTCCCTTTGATAAAATCCCCTCTTCTGATTCCCATTATAAAGCCTCACTGATGATGATAAATTATGCTCCTAAGGGCCTTTATTTTCCCCTTGTACCACTGTATAATTATTAATTTCATCCCTTTTTCTCTTTGTCAAAGTCCCCCTCTTTTTACCCCCCAAAATCCCTCCCCTCGTTCCTTAAATTATCCCAAAACCCCCTTCAAATCCTACACCCACCCCTTGTTTGGTTTAATTCCCCTCTTTTTCTCTATCGTTACCCATTTCTGGCCTCAAACTGCATTGAAAAAGGTTGAAAACCCACATTTGGACATATATGGGTCTTAGCCCCCTTTAGACCAGCCCCTTGACCTTTTCCCCATGTGACTCGGGCACCGAAACCAGGCGCTAGCCTAAAAAGCGCTTAGCGCATTTGGCTATCGGGAGCGTTTCTAACCGTTGATTTCCCGGCCATTCGACGGTCTTCTCAATCCCATTGCGCCCATGGTCCCCACTCTGTTCGCCCCTCTGATCACATCACAGCCGTCCATTTAACCCGCTGAATCAACGATCCGAAGTTCACCCGCCTCAGTGGTCCCCGCGTCGCACACTGTTCAAAAACCACCGGTTTCTATCGCACCGCCATTGGAGGGTGGGCGGTATTTCTTGTTTCGGAGCGATGCCATTCACCACAGGACTCATGTCTCGTGCACTGTTCAAAAACCGCCCCCCATTGCGCATTAAAATTCGGCAGCAGATCCGGCGCGATATCGCTATACACCGTCCGATTTGTGACCATCCATCCAACGATGATCGTGTCACGAAGATGCATGGAAGTTAACCCAAGGCAAATAGTGCCCCTGGCCCACCATCCGTCACCCTCCGCTACGTTTTCCACCGTCGATCTCCTCCTGAGATCGGATGGTCTAGATTTAACGCCTGTCCCGCCTTTGACCGGGTCCCGCCACGTCACCATTCCACGTGTTTTTTCACATTTTCCTCCGTCTGTCCCCCATATATTGCATTCAAAGGTCAAATTTCGATTATTTGCATTTAAACTTGCCGTAGACCACCAGTTTTCACCAGCCCATCCTCCATGGTTTCTCTGCGTTTTTCGCCGTCACCCTGCTCTGTTCCGCCATTTTACCAGACTGCACGGCCATTTTCATCATCCCCACTGCATCCACCCTTCCCTGTATGATTTTCTTAACGTGTTTGCGTGTTTTGTAGGTTTACGGGCGGCAAAAAACCGCCATGATTAAGTCTCTGTTACAATGACAGAGAACATAGGAAAGGACCATTTTAAGGAGCTGAAATTATGGAGAAAGGCTTGGGAAAGGTGCTACGACATAAATCTCATCAAAGGACAGGGTTCAAACTCTGCAAACCTCTCCAACGTCATTGAAGCATAGATTTTGCAGTCAGAGGCAAACGTGGAAGCAGCAAAGAGTATTAGTGGGAAACCAGAGCGTTTAGGGCCTGTAATTGCAGATTCTGAGCCTTAATATGATAATTTAAAGGCAGAGTACCAGATCAAAGACATCATTGATCACACAGAAGGCCCAGCGTGCAGAAAAAATACTATCGGGTTTTCACATCAACAGATTTTTCTTTCCATAAAGGACAAAGTGCCCATACTATCCCCATTCTATATCATGTCCCTGAGGAAATTCCCACCCTGATGACAGTCCTACGCTATCAGAAACATTTGTTACATGGTATGGCAGACCCTAACATCATTATTCTACCTTTTTTAATTCAACAGAGTGCTGTAGCAAGTACAACAAAGACATACCTGGAGTAAATTTGCAGCCCGACGAAGATCACTCTTTCATCCAAAGAGTACCAGAGATAAATGATCAGAATTTAAAACAGAACGAGGCATCAACTCTTTTTCTCTTCTAAGTTTCAATGCTACATTTAGTTTTCCATCTACCTTCTCTACTCCACTTGAGCTATAAATTTCATGAAGAAACTCATTGTTGTTGTTGATTGACTATCAGAGAATTACAAGCTATTTCTTTTGAGACATAGTCTCTGTGTAAAGTTGTAAGATAGGCCGAGGAAGATGTTTTCAGACTAAATATCCAGCTATTGGTAATGTTGTACTTGACTAGTGTTTTCTCTTTAATATGACAAGCACATTTTTTGGATCCTGATCTAAAGCAGCGGTGATGTTTTTCTACCTCTGTGTTTGTTTTTAACTTGCAGTTCATTTCATTTCATTTCTACTGGCTCGCATCAGAAAACTGGCATAGGATTTACCCTTGTTAGGTACCCTGTGTTTCTGCTCTCCTTGCCTTCAATGTTTTCTACTAAATGTGTTATCTAAGGGTTGATTTCTGTTAATTTAACCAGTGTAGTGGATGTCATTGCCTGCTAGCTGATGTATGAATTAATGAATATGTTCTTAGATGTTCTAGTTAGGACTTAATTGAATGAATTGGGAACACTGGGAGGTCTAGAAATTTCTCTCTATCTCACTAGGATCCTTTTCAATTAATTCAACCCTTCTAAGATCGCTCAAGCTGGAGGCCGAATCATTGAGAGTTCAAAGTCTCTCTTTGATCTCAGGTCTTTAACTTTGTGTCCTAAATCCTTAACGTTCCTTGTCTGAAGAGTTAGCCTTTGGATTTTAGATCATAGGTGTCCAACGACATGTCTTGTCCCTAGATCTGACTTCTAAAGGTCACCTTGGAGGTTTCCTTGCTTTCACCTTCTCTCTTACCATTTCATGCCACACTTTCATCTTTAAGATCCAATGCTTTAGATGACTAGCCCAACTGAAAGCCTGCATATTGAATAGCAAGTAAACCCTTTCCTGACTCCATTGCCCAATGGTCTTGAATGTTTCGTGGACATCCCTCCTTTGCCTAAAATCCTCTTTGCTCATCCTTGTCTCATACTGAACCCTTGCCTAAAATCCTCTTTGCTCATCCTTGTCTCATACTGAACCCTTCTTTCCTGATTCCCAACAACCAAACATACAATAAAAAAAACAAACCTTGTGCCTATAACTAGCCTAACATCCTAATTTTGAGCTTCAAAGACACAAAACCTTTGCTTATATAGAGAGATCCCTCTCTAGACCCAGGAGGGCTAGATCCTGAGGTCTGAAAGTGGTTCTGATGTTGTCTCATCTTTTGGTCTTGCCAATCTAGCCAAAACATGGGAACCCCAACATAATGGCGACTCCACTGGGGACAATCTGAGTACTTCCCATCTTACTACATCATAAGAACCTCAGAGACCTACAATCTCTGGTTAGGTTGGCGGTTAAACACTCCCATTCACAAATCAACCTCTATACCTTTGTTGTGTTCTCCCACACTCTTAGACAGAGTCTGGAAAGGGCCAGGTAGCCTCCAGATCTCACACTCTTTCAGAGGTGACATATCTGGTAAAAGCCCTCGCAGTCAATCTCTGGTTAGAGTTTGTTGTGTTTGAAATCATGTCCTTGAAAAGGGACATCTCATAAGCACTGTGGTGGACAATGTACCCGCCAAAAGCATCCTAAACCTTCCACCTGGTGACTCCATAGCTCCTTAAAGATCATAAGACTCCACTGGTGATCAGTAGGTCTGCTGATTATCTTGGTTCACATAAGACTCCACTGGGAGACCAGCCTTTGTAACAACATCAGCCACAATAGAAGGAACAAGTAGGGTTAAGCTACTTTGTTGGAAAACAACATTCTGGCTTTCAGAACCATTCACACAAGAGCTTATCCTAACCCAAACCCACCTGAAATAGTTGAAAACCCTGAGAGCATCCTCAAGAGACCTCCTACACCTAAACAATCAACTATTTCCAGCCACATCCATAGAGCTAACTCTACACCAGAAGACTTTACAGCTCTATTAGACCCATTTTTTGACCTAGGTGCTCAAAACAACTTACCAAGAACTAGGTCATTCAGTGTCCTAGACTAGCCAGACCTTGAGCTCCCTAGTTCACCACCTCAAAGTGGTAAACACCTTTGGGATAGACAGACCCCTCCATCTACACCTCTTGATATTCACTTCATTCAAAACTTGGGGCTCTGCCACCCTAAATCTGCCCAACAAGCTTCTGCTGGTCATAATATCCCTATCATCCATATACTAGCTGCTCACGTTAACCCTTTACCTCATAAGAACATCATTATGGTAGCCTAGTATGCACCCCTGGTTCTACCTCAGCCTATAGTACCTTTACCCAATGATTATCAATCAAATATCCCACATTTCACTGCCAAAGAGTCTACCACGGCTCAACACCATGTAGATAGGATGGAAGATTCTTTCGACTACATGGAAATAGACGATGATACAGTCAAAATGAGAATATTTTCCCAGAGCTTAGGAGGTGATGTGAAGAAATGGTTCAAAACCCTACCTCCTAATAGTATCCAAGACATTCCTGCTTTATATCAGACCTTCATAAACAAATGGGAAGTTAAGGCCAACCCTCTCCAAATCCTAGCAGAATACAATAATCTTAAGAGGAATGTAGGAGAGAGTGTCTGTGACTACTCTGCAAGGTTTAACAGCGTTTATAATGCTCTTCCTCCTCATATGAAACCTCCCCAAGGTATGGTTCTAGTGAAATACCCTGAAGTCTTGGATGCTGATATGGCCTACCAGATTAGGGAGAGGGATTACAACACATTGGAAGACATGCAAAAGGGAGCAGTGAGTGTAGAGGCCAATCTGATTGAGAAGAAAGCAAGATTGAGAGCTGAGAAAAGGGTAACATATAGAGATGACAATGTAGCTTCCACATCTGACCCCAATTATGACTGTATATCTAAAGGCATGGAAAAGCTACAACAAATGATAGAAAAAATGGTTGTCACAGTTAGTAACCAAAACATAAATCAAAATCATAACCAGAACCAGAATTTTAGAAGAAACAATACCACACCCAATAGAAAAAGAGAGTCAAATCAACAAGTTATTCCCCCATTTCAAGAAAAATTCCTTGATGAAGATGAGGGAATCATAGAAGAGTCTGAGGGAACCACAATAAACATGTTTGAAGTAGAAAAATCAATCCATAGTTGTTCCACAGAAGAAGATCAACCCTCACCCTCGTATTGGGATGAGGAAGGATTTGAATCTGAGGATTATAGGCTAGTATTTGAAAATGCCATGATGCAGGTCAGAGAACAATATGAACTTAGAAGCAAAAAGAGCCTAGACACTTCAAAACCAAAGGCTTCTGAGGTTACTATCAAGAAAAGGCCTGAGAAAACTTCTAAAGCAACTGCTGAAAATAATAAATCAGCAGCTGAGAGTTTTGGAAAAACAAATAAAAAGACAACCAAAACACTGATAAAAAAAGTCAACCAACTAGTAGCACTAGCACTGCAGTTAGTGCTCCTGATAAAACAGTTTCTAACACTGTGCATAGTGAGAATCAGCCCATTGATTCTTCCACCAAGGTGGTGGCTAACAAAACAGAGTTGAACATTCCAAAGAGTCAATCCACTTTCAATTTGGAGAGTGAGATTGCAAAAATTAAAATCTCTGTCCCACTCTCTGAGCTGGCCACTCAGGATCTATATAAAGGCCAAATTTTGAAAGCATTAAATTTAGGTGAGAACAGTGACACTGTAAATCTGAGTGATGATCAACCAGCCCTTCTGTTTGGTCCCAAGATTGAAGGTAAGTTTCAGGAAGGGGTAGTGCCCCCCTTTTATATCAGTCTTAGTATCCATGACAAGCTCCTTCACAATGCAATGCATGATTCTGGGGCATCTCACAACTTAATGCCTAAGGTGGTTATGGAAAAGCTAGGCCTAGAGATAACCCGCCCCTATAAAGATTTATATTCATTTGACTCTAGCAGAGTAAAATGTTTGGGTCTAATCAAAGACCTGTGTGTAAGCCTTACCCAGATCCCAGCAAAATGTATGGTCATGGCTGTTGTGGTGGCAAATGTGCCACCTAAGTATGGTATGTTGCTGTCAAGGTCATGGGGAGCCAAGCTGCAAGGAAAAATGCAGATAGATGGGGCTTATGCCACAATTCCTGTTTTTAGCCAACTTAGAAGACTGTACAGGGAGGCACAAATGAAATTCCTGGTCATTAGCCCCGAGAAACCTAAAAATTCACCTTTATACTCTGTACACACAGATCTTGACTCCTTCATCCTTTGTAATGATGAATCTCCAGAGGGGTTAGGATTAAAAAACAGAGATACACACAATGAAATAGAGCCTATGGACTTTAACATAATGGCTACTCTAGACTCAGAGGAGAAAGATGTAGAAAACTTTGAACAGTGCACTGAAACAAAAACTCAAAGTAAACCAGAAATAGAATGCAGTCAACTGATTAGTCACTCTTTGCAAGATCATACATCACATCAAGAATGAAACAATGGTAAACCCGAGAACGAACCTTTATGGGAAATGAATTTCGATGGGTCATGCACCAAGAGAACTGTAGGAGCAGGAGTGTGGGTGCATTACACAGAGAGTGACTATGCAAAAAGCCATGCATGTAACCTGCACTTCAAATGTACAAACAATATTGCAGAGTATGAGGCTCTTATCCTAGGCCTAAATTTGTTGAAAAAACTAGGAGCTCGTAGGATAGCGTGCATGGGGACTCTGAGTTGATCATTAAACAAGTGAATGGTGAATACACAGCGAAACATCCTAGGATGAGAGCATACAGGAATGACACTCTGGATTTATTGAAAACCTTTGTAGAGTACGAACTGGTGTTTGTCCCTAGGAATCAGAACGCAATTGCAAACAGATTAGCCTGCATGGCTAGTTCATATCACAAGCCTCCAAACGACCAACAGATCATTATTCAGACCAAATTTAGACCTGCAGTGCCGGACAATGAAAAATATTGGCAGGTCTTTGAGGGCGATAAGCAGATTGAGGATTTCCTGATAGGCAGGAATGAGTTTGAATTTTCTGATTCAGATTCTAAATCTGACAGTAGTTTCCTAAGTGAAGAATCCTCAGATGAGGAAGAACCACCCTGTAACATAGAAATAAACACTTTGGACGAACAGATTGGAAATCCAAATGAAAAATGTGAAAACATAGATAGTGCGGAAGTAGAGGTGCTGCAGACCAAAGATAAGAACATACCTCGAGGTCTGGCACCTTTAGAGGACCTTTTTGACTTTGATGATGTAGCAAAAAATCCCACCATAGAACATTCAGACTCTGATGTCGAGGAATGCAACATAGGCATTGAAAATAAACCCAAGATGATCAAATTGGCTAAGTCCCTGCCTGCAAACATGAAAAAGAAATACATCAACCTATTCAAGGAATTCATTGATGTGTTTTCTTGGAGCTATGAGGACTTAAAGGCCTATGACACAAACATCATACAACACAAAATACCTTTGAAAGAGAATAAAAAACCCTTCAGACAAAAACTTCACAGAATAAACCCAAAACAATTGCCTGCAGTGGAAAAAGAGATTAAGAAGATGTATGAGGCATGCATAATTGTGCCTGTGAGGTTCTCTGATTGGGTATCAAACCTGGTGGATGTGAGAAAGAAAACAGGGGAGATCAGGCTGTGTATTGATTTCAGGAATCTTAATAGAGCCTCACTCAAAGACAATTACCCTTTTCCAAAAATGGAACACATCCTTCAGAGGGTAGTAGGCTAAAAAAGGATCTCCTTGCTAGATGGTTTTTCAGGTTACAACCAAGTTTTAGTACTCCCAGAAGACCAACTCAAGACAACTTTTACCACTCCATGGGGCACTTTTATGTATGTAAAGATGCCTTTTGGACTGATGAACGCTAGTGCAAACTTCCAAAGAGTGATGGACATAGAATTTTCAGATGAAATAGGACACTTCATTGTCATCTATCTGGATGACATAACAGTCTATTCCAAGACTGAGGAAGAATACCTAGAACACCTGAGAAGAGTGTTTGAAAAATGTAGAAGGTTCGGTCTGTCATTGAATCCTAAAAAGATTGTATTTGGGTTACAAGAAGGAAAAATTCTTGGCCACATCATATCTGAGAAGGGGATTAGGATAGACCCACAAAGAGTTGAGGGAATACTACAAATCATACACCCGAGGAATATCAAAGAGTTACAATCCTTCATTGGGAAAATTAACTTCCTCATGAGGTTTATTCCCAACTTAGCTGAACACCTTAGGAATATGACAAACATGTTAAGGAAAGGTGTAGGAGTTAGATGGACTATTGAAGCTAAGAAATCTTTTGAATCAGTTAAACTTGCACTCACCCAGGCTCCTGTCCTAATCAGCCCAGATTTCTCAAAGGATTTCCTGATATTTTCATTTGCCTCCGAGCATACAGTAGCTACAGTTCTGCTGCAGAAAATTCTAGAGGGAATGGAGCAGCCCATTTCTTTCTTCAGCAAAGCTTTGAGAGACACATCCTTGAAATACAACATAATGGAAAAATAGGGCTATGCTCTGGTTAAGGCCTTGAAAGACTTTAGGGTGTACATACTTTATTCCCACACCATAGCCTATGTACCCAACATAGTGGTTAAAGACATCTTGTCCCAAGATCCAGATGGGAAGAGGGGAAAATGGATTGTTGTGATCTTAGAATACGACCTTGAGATAAAACCCACCAAACTGATCAAAGGTTAGGGCTTAGCTCAACTAATGGCTGAATCAAATCTACAAGCCCTTGAAATTGACATGGTAGATGCCTTGGATGAGCAGTAGGGATTGCCTGATCCCACCGTTGAGGAGAAGTTTCAGAGCTCTCCTTGGTATTTTGACATTCTGTATGTGCTTACTCACCTCAATGCCCCTCCTTAATTATCAAAGACCAAGGCCAAATTCTTAAAGCTAAAAGCCAGAAGCTATTGCATAATGAATGAAGGATTATACTGGAAAAATGAAAATGGCCTATTTCTTAAATGTTTTCCTGAGTCTGAAGTAGAAAGGATTAAACAAGATTTCCATGCAGGAGAGTGTGGAGGCCACCTGAACTAGAAAGCCACTGCAAACAAAATACTCAGAGCTGGCTACTATTGGCCTACACTCTTCAATGATATCCATAAGATGATAATTTCCTGCCACAAGTGCCAGATTTTTGAAGGCAAAAGAAAGCTCCTCCCCTTACCTCTACAACCCATCACTGTTGAAGGTCCCTTTATGCAATGGGGCCTGGATTTCATAGGAGAAATTCACCCTGCTTCTTTTGCACAACACAAATGGATCTTAACAGCCACAGACTACTTCACTAAGTGGATAGAGGCCATACCCACTAGGAATGCCGCAGATTCAGTCATCATTAGGTTCCTAGAAGGTCATATCCTCTCTTGGTTTGGCTTCCCAAGGAAAATAATCACTAATAATGCTGCTACTTTTTGATCCAAGAAAATGGTTGATTTTTGTCACAGGTATCAAATAGCGGTCGGTCATTCAATTGCCTATTACCCACAAGGTAATGGCTTAACTGAATCATCAAACAAGATCCTGGTGGCCATCATAAAAAAGCTGCTGGAAGAGAACAAAAAGTCATGGCATAACAAGTTAGTGCATGCCCTATGGGCTGACAGGCTTAAAACAAAGAAATCCATTGGCATGTCACCATATCAGCTTGTCTATGGAACAGAAGCAGTGTTTCCTACCAGCCTTGGAGAGCCAGCGATTAAACTTGTCCAAGAGATTCAGACAGAAGAAAACAACATGGTGAGGAGGATAAACCAAACGATTCATCTCCAGCAAACAAGGGAAGAGGTCTATAACAGAGCTGTGAAGGTTCAGGAAAATATAAAGAAATTATTTGACAAAAGAACTAAGGTGTATGATTTCAAAGTTGGAGATAAAGTTCTGAAGTGGGACTCAAGGAGAGAGGACAAAGGAAATCACGACAAGTTTGACAGTTTGTGGCAAGGTCCCTACATCATCTAGGCGACTGTGGGTCCAAATGCCTTTTTTATATAAGAATTAGATGGTACAGAGCTGTTTGGGGGTCCTGCCAATGGCAAGATGCTCAAACACTACTTCTGCTGATTTCCAATTTCCAGTTTCCATTTCCATTGTAAATACCATTTCTATGTTTGTTTTCAAGAAAAAGAGAAAATGTTTTGAAAAAGAGAAAGGAGAGGTTCAGACATGCTCAAAACATGAACCTTTGGATTGCAAAGGATTAGCTCTGATATGATCAAAACCTGAGCCAAGAAATAAGATGGCTAGTTCTAACATGCTCAAAACCTGAACCAACAAGAAAAAGTGAAAGAAGAATCAGCTCTAACATGCCCAAAACTAGAACTGAAGGAAGAAGAGAAAGTGAATCTAACAAGCCCAAAACTTGAGTCACAAAAGAAAGAAGGATGCCTCAAAATTTCAGATTTCAAGCCTTAAAGATTTTGTTTTTAGTTTTCTGCAAGTTTCTGTCCATGTGAAATTGTCTTTAGGCCTTGGATCTACAGCAAACTAGAGTATCTAATCCTAGTTTGACTGTTTTAAATTTCTGCTGTAGAATGTAGAGAAGAAATTTGCTGGACAGTCTAATCCCAACAGATATTAGATTAGGTAGAGAAACATATGAGATCAACAGTTCAATCTGGTCTCATGGAGCAATAAGGGTAGAAATAGAATAGGTTTATTTCCTTGTTTGTAAAAAATAAAAATCATGTAAAGGGTTTGCTAGTTCAAATGCACCCTGGAAGAGAAATTGGCAGGATTGTAGGATGGGTAGGTAGATTTTTTGGGAGAGTTTTTCTGCTAAATTGATGTCTTCACAATTGTGGCAGCTGAAAATCAAAGAAGAAAGGTGGCTCAAACAGCAGGCATCTGGCCTACACCAAAGATCATTTTCTGAATTCTTGACTCCTTCAAGAAGAAGCCATCCCCATGTGGAGCCACTATTAGCCCCCTATAAATTCCTTGACAGGAAAGCAGGGGGCTAAATTGTTGTTGAGCCTTCAAGGAATGCATTTCTCTGAAAACACATCATTTTTGAAGCCTCCTTGTACCTTTTCCCTTTGATAAAATCCCCTTTGCTGATTCCCATTATAAAGCCTCACTGATGATGATAAATTGTGCTCCTAAGGGCCTTTATTTGCCCCTTGTACCATTGAAGAATTCTTCATTTCATCCCTTTTTCTCTTTGTCAAAGTCCCCCTCTTTTTACCCCCCAAAATCCCTCCCCTCATTCCTTAAATTATCCCAAAACCCCCTTCAAATCCTACACCCACCCCTTGTTTGGTTTAATTCCCCTCTTTTTCTCTATCGTTACCCATTTCTGGCCTCGAACTGCATTGAAAAAGGTTGAAAACCCACATTTGGACATATATGGGTCTTAGCCCCCTTTAGACCAGCCCCTTGACCTTTTCCCCACGTGACCCAGGCATCGAAACCAGGCGCTAGCCCGAAAGGCGCTTAGCTATCAGGAGCGTTTCTAATCGTTGATTTCTCGGCCATTCGACAGTCTTCACAATCCCATCGCGCCCATGGTCACCACTCTGTTCGCCCCTCTGATCACATCACAGCCGTCCGTTTAACCCGCCGAATCAACGGTCCGAAGTTCACCTGCCTCGGTGGTCCCCGCGCTGTGCATTGTTCAAAAACCACCGGTTTCTATCGCACCGCCATTGGAGGGTGGGCGGTATTTCTCGTTTCGGAGCGATGCCATTCACCACAAGACACGTGTCCCAGGTACTATTCAAAAACCTCCCCCCCATCGCGCATTAAAGTTTGACAGTAGATTCGGCACGATATCGCTATACACCGTCCGATCTGAGACCATCCATCCAACGGTGATCACGCCACGAAGATGCACGGAAGTTAACCTAAGGCAAACAGAACCCCTGGCCCATCATCCTTCGCCCTCCGCTATGTTTTCCACCGTCGATCTCCTCCTAAGATCGGACGGTCCAAATTTAACGCCTGTCCCGCCTTTGATCGGGTCTCGACACGTCACCATTCCACGTGTTTTGTCACATTTTCCTCCGTCCGTCCCCTATATATTGCATTCAAAGGTCAAATTTTGATTATTTGCATTTAAACTTGCCGCAGACCGCCAGCTTTCACCAGCCCATCCTCCATGGTTTCTCTGCGTTTTTCACTGTCACCTTGCTCTGTTCCGCCATTTTACCAGACCTCACGGCCATTTTCATCGTCCCCACTGCATCTACCCTTCCCTGCATGGTTTTCTTAATGTGTTTGCGTGTTTTGCAGGTTTACGAGCGGCAAAAAACCGCCATGATTCAGTCTTTGTTACAATGACAGAGAACACAGGAAAGGACCATTTTCAGGAGCTAAAATTATAGAGAAAGGCTTGGGAAAGGTGCTACGACATAAATCTCATAAGAGGACAGGGTTCAAACTCTGAAAAACCTCTCCGGCGTCATTGAAGCACAGATTTCGCAGTTAGAGGAAAACGTGGAAGTAGCAAAGAGTATATGTGGGAAACCAGAGCATTTAGGGCCTGTAATTGCAGATTCTGAGCCTTAATCCAATAATTTAAAGGCAGAGTACCAGATCAAAGACATCATGGATCACACGGAAGGACCAGCACGTAGAAAACAATACTATCGGGTTTTCACATCAGCAAATTTTTCTTTCCATAAAGGGCAAAGTGCCCATACTATCCCCATTCTATATCGTGTTCCTGAGGAAATTCCCGCCCTGACGACAGTCCTACGCTATCAGAAATTTTTTTTACACGGTATGGCATACCCTAGCATCATTATTCTACCTTTTTTAATTCACCAGAGTGCTGCAAGAAGTACAATAAAGACATACCTGGAGTAAATTTGCAGCCCGACGAAGATCACTCTTTCATCCAAAGAGTACTAGAGATAAATGCTCAGAATTTAAAACAGAACGAGGCCTCAACTCTTTTTCTCTTCTGAGTTTTAATGCTGCATTTAGTTTTCCATCTTCCTTCTCTACTCCACTTGAGCTATAAATGTAATGAATAAACTCATTGTTGTTGTTGATCGACTATCAGAGAATTACAAGCTGTTTATTTTGAGACATAGTCTCTGTGTAAAGTTGTAAGATAGGCTGAGGAAGATGTTTTCAGACTGAATATCCAGCTATTGGTAATGTTGTACTTGACTGGTGTTGCTCTTTAATATGACAAGCACATTTCTTTTGATCCTGATCTAAAGCAGCGATGATGTTTTTCTACCTCTGTGTTTGTTTTTAACTTGCAGTTCATTTCATTTCATTTCTACTGGCTCGCATCAGAAAATTGGCATAGGATTTACCCTTGTTAGGTACCTTATGTTTCTGCTCTCCTTGACTTCAATGTTTTCTACTAAATGTGTTATCTAAGGGTTGATTTCTGTTAATTTAACCAGTGTAGTGGATGTCATTGCCTGCTAGCTTATGTATGGATTAATGAATCTGTTCTTAGATGTTCTGGTAATTGAATGAATTGGGAACATTGGGAGGTCTAGAACTTTCTCTCTATCTCACTAGGATCCTTTTCAATTAATTGAACCCTTCTAAGATCCCTCAAGCTAGAGGCCAAAGCATTGAGAGTTCAAATTTTCTCTCTGATCTCAGGTCTTTAACTTTGTGTCCTAAATCCTTAACGTTACTTGTCTTAAGAGTTAGCCTTTGGATTTTAGATCACAAGTGTCCAACGACATTTCCTGTCCCTGGATCTAACTTCTAAAGGTCACCTTGGAGGTTTCCTTGCTTTCACCTTCTCTCTTAACATTTCAAGCCACACCATCATCTTTAAGATCCAATGCTTTAGATGACTAGCCCAACTGAAAGCCTGCATATTGAATAGCAAGTAAACCCTTTCCTGACTCCATTTCCCAATGGTCTTGAATGTTCCCTGGACATCCCTCCTTTGCCTAAAATCCTCTTTGCTCATCCTTGTCTGATACTGAACCCTTCTTTCTTGATTCCCAACAACCAAACATACAATCAAACAAACAAACCGTGTGCCTATAACTAGCCTAACATCTTAATTTTGAGCTTCAAAGACACAAAACCTTTGCTTATATAGAGAGATCCCTCTCTAGACCCGGGAGGGCTAGATCCTGAGGTCTGAAGTGGTTCTGATGTTGTCTCATCTTTTGGTCTTGCTAATATGGCCAAAACATGGGAACCCCAACATCCTCCATCAAGGAAACTTCCCTCCTCTTTCACTGCGCTGTCCCACAATATGATCTCCACCTCCTACCACTGCGTTGTTTGACTTGGTCAACTAGATCTTGTCCTCATGAAAAATTCCTCTTTCACACTTGAGGGTGTGAAATCCAGCTCCATTGATGATCCCCTTTCATACTATGAGGGATTTTATTTAGATTTTTATTATGCATGGGCTTCCTTACCCATTTACTCTTCTCCTAAGTGAAATCAGCAAAGATTAATATTCCAATTTGCTGCGTGCAAATTTTGGAATATTAAAAACCCCGATCATTGATAATAAAAAAATGCATACACTACTTAACTCAAGGAAACTCGTGTGTTTACATGATTTTCTGAAAATAAACCTGCGTACATATCTTCAAAAATACTAAATTATAGAAACTCTTAATATGATTGTTAGTATGAATCTTAATTGCAAACGTACAAAAAAGGCTCACTTTAGTCGTGTATAACAAACAACCCTAACCAAAAAGATGGATGCCAATATCTTTATATCTGCAATTAGTTGACCAAGATAAATGCTGTAAGATCTAGATCTATGCAATAAAAGACATTAAGTAGTAAATAAAAGCAAGAGTTTTTCCATGCATGCAATAGACAAGACAAGATTGTTTTAAAGAATTTTTGTATTTTTTGACACCTAGGAAGTGAACATAGAAAGATGTTACCAGTCCCCCTCAATGGGATGGGTTCTTGTAAGTCCTTGGCACTTATGATCTAAAATCCTCTCTCTTGATGGTGTAGAAAACCCAGAAAAAAATGGAACTCAAAGGGATCTCACAAGAAAAATGGTAGAAAAATATGACAATGACGGTGGATCAAAGTCAGACCCAAAGTATAGATCCAGAGTGATCTTTAGGAAAAAAAGGTAGTGAGTGAATGGAAAAACCCTTCTATTTATAACAAAATATTGAGTTAGTCTAGATATTGGTGCATAATTAAAATATTATTAACCAAATCAAGAGCTAAATTTTATGGAATATTTTATTATATTTGTTGGAGGGAAAAAGAATTTGACTTGGGTCAAATCCCTTTATTTGTAAATAATAAATAAATAAATGATTTATTTATTATTTTAAGGATGTGGTTGAGTAATAATCAAATAAATAATTATTTATAAGTGATTTAGTCACGTTTAATAGGGAATATTATTTAAATAATATTTAAATAATTATTCCTAGAAAATAATAAGAAAAATAATCATTTATCTAATTAATTTTCCAGTTTTGGGTTAAATATGACCATGAATATTAATTAAAATGTTGTTTAACTAATTATTCCTTGAGGAAAATGAAACAAATGTAGATTTATTTAATATTTCCTCATGGGGTTTCCTGTTTAGACCATAAACAACTTAATAAATGTGGTTTACTAAGTTATTTTTCATAGTAAAAGTAATTTTACTTAGGGTAAAATTGGTCTTACATGGTGTACTTAGGTCCATCGAATAGTAACAGGTTAGATGATAAAAAATTGGTGTAATAGATTTCCCCCAGGTGTGCGAGCGTTAGGAGCTAATCGTATGACTGAAGTACGTTGTAAGAACTCAATCACTAGACACCGAAGGGGAAGTCAGAGAGAGAGAAATATAAGGTAGAAAAAAGTGCTAGAGGACTAGACCCTCAGGAGGCAAGACTTACAGGTGTGACAAGTCTCTTTTATGAGTGAGTACCTATGCTATAGGCAACAGGGGAGGCATACCTATGCCCGTCGAGACAAAGTATAAAGAATAATGCATCCATTAAACAAGGGACTGAACTATATAGTACATGCTGGCATAAACATGAGCCAGATAAAGACATGATAATGAATCCCACATACATACTGTGTTTGGGATAACAGTCGTGGACTTATACAATAATATCTGAGTACGTGAGATATAAATACAACCAAAGTGCCCCTGTAAACAGGAAAGGTCTCTAAAAATCTGACTGATGCATGCAAACTAAAAGGCACTGCAAGTGGCTGAGGCCAACATCATCAAATCTATGGAGCTGCATCAAAGGCTGTAATGAAGAGGTCATTAGGGCATGTGGGGGGATACCTAAAGGGCTACCCCCTCACAAAGTTTGAAACATCTCACACACACCTGGGCATCACCAGTTCAACCTGCTACATCATTGAACCATCAAGTATACATATCTCTATCATGCTATAAGGAGCTGGAGCTGAGAAACAATCAAGTCAAAGGGAAATAAGGAGTCCCTTTGGCTGATCTGAGGCACCGAACAAGAGTGGAAGCTAGAACCAAGGTACACCACCCTCTAGACCTATCTTCTGGAATGAATGATCTGATGTCAACAGAAGGAGGTCCGCCATAGGTGAGGAAATAAGGGACCCTCAACTAAGGCATGAGAGAAAATAGTAGAGCGACTGACTGACTTACACCAGGGATGATGATGAAATGGGGGGTATTGAGTAGGGAAAAATGACTTCCCTTGTTAGAGCGTAAAGGGCATGGATGACCTAGCAGCGATGGCCTGCCATGTCACCGCCACGTCATTACCACGTCAGGATAGGGGATAGTAGGACTGAATGCCATAATGTGCGACATGAGAGAGGAACGAAGCAATGAAGGATGGAGGACTATAGCGGGCTACAAAGGGAGTCGGGATAGACTCCATGGATGGAATGATGACTCAACTCCGATGCTCTAAACAAGGGCAACTCGATGATGCTGCCACATAGAAAAGGTCCAATGGGGGCCATAAAGACATAAGTACCAGATGGTTACTCATGACGAAAATTGACACGAGCATGGAAAAGTATGGAGGCAAAGTGGTGCCCCAAGTACAAGTGTTGCAAGTGAAAAAATTATATTTTGAGGAGTGGTGAAGTGACCCTTATTGGACAAAATTTGTCCTTGTGAAGTATCAAATCACAAAAAACTAATAGATACCCATTTGAGGGCTTCGTGAGAGCTTTCCAGTGATACATATGGTTTGTCAAACTGAGCTATGGTTTGGCCGTAGCAGGCGAAAGAAAAATTAGGGGTTCTCTTTTAATAAGGCATTTTCCCTCCAAATTCACTCATGTGCAAGTGTAGTTGTGGTGAATGTAGAGAGGAGAGAAGGCCCTAAATCTTGCAGTGATTGTAGAGGGAAAACAAACCTTGGAATCAAGATCCATCAGTTGCAGGTAAGAGGCCTAACTATACTCTTTCAATTAAAGGGATCAAAATTTCAGTTTTAGGCACCTAGAGCTCATGAACAGGCCAGATCGTACTTTTTGGGGTTTGTTTTGTGACCTGGGTAGCAGGTACTGGGTAGAAAACTGCAACATGTCTTAGGAAATGACCTGAAAAGTGCGACCTGTTAGAGAAAGGGGGTTTTAGTGTTGTTTTTTACTAAGATCTGGGATTTTTATGGTTGGGGGGCATAGGTGTCCCCAGGCATGTTATGGTCATGCCAAAATGTATTTAGAAAGAGGGAATCTAAACCTATTTTTGTGATGTGGTGCACCATTTGTTTTCGTTATGTTTATGCAATTTGAGAAAGGGAGTGTAGGATTACCAATCTCCTTTGGTACTGCATATATGAAGCAAATTGACTAAGTTTCTAGGTTGGCACACATGGTGTCATTATCCCAAAGAGTGGATTTGGAGATAATCAACTGGTGCTCTCCTAGAAAACCCACACGTTGGTCAACAATAATATCTAGGGGAATCAGCTGCTGATGTAAGAGGAAGGAGTGATGAGGGGGATTATCCCTAAAGTGATCTAAAGTGATATGGGACTCTAAAGGTTCTTCTAAATAGGGAAGAATGATGGTACTAGAGTTGACACGACCATATGCACTAGGAGATTTGTGGAGAATTTCTTCTCCTGGCCTCTCTAATATGGGTGCCCCCTTACCCAAACATTAGGTGTCAATGTAATGGCCACAAGCTGTATGTGGTTCAAATGCATGGGTTCGATGTAAGGGGGGATATATAAATTCAGGGGTGGTGACTTCTTCCATAATGTCGGCGTCGTGATAGAAGATGGGGTGACTGGTGGAAGAAAAACCACCTGACGTGATGAAGCTACCTGAATCATCATCATGAGAAGAAAGGTTCACATGTGCATCGTCATGGAGGGAGCCAAAAAGGCAAGTAGATGAAGGATCCACCGATCTTGAGCCTAAAGTGATCACTGAAGGGAGGTTAGGCGAAACATAAGAGGAAGGCCCAAAGGGGTCTTCCACCATGGATCTAATAGATGATGACAGGTAGTGGACAGTGGCCGAAGACTCTGTCATTTCGACATCCGGAGGGGGAATTTCTATGGGAGTAGATGTGTCCTTTGGTTTTGCTGAAGCAAAATGCGAAAATAAGGGAGTGATGGAATCATTGTGCTTTGCCTTGAATTGGTGAACTGCCTTTAGAGAGGTGCAGAATTCCTCGAGGTGGGGATAGAGGTGGGTATAATGGCCATGGAGATCACACAAAGCACAGGGGTGTTTGGTGTGAAGAGTCTTGGGGTTCTTTGCTGCAGTCGAGAAAGGAACAGAGGTTTCTGGGACTGCAGACTCAAGGAACGTGACATTAACCATGGGCTTGAGATGAGGAAATTTAGGACAATTATGGGTGGCATGAATGAAAACATCACACAAAGCACACGAAGGTGTACGCTTTGGAGGCTGAGTAGGAGCATGGTTTATGGGGGAATCCTTGTCTTTAGGTGCCTTCTTGCAAGATTTTCCCTTTTTACCCGAAACTGTCGCAATAGGGGAAGGTTCCTGATGAGGTGGTTGAGGCACTGTAGCAGCGAGAGGAGTCATCATGACCAGTTGAACTGAGGTCAAAGAAAGATAAGTTTTGGGTTGACCAGGCAGGGTAGCGGCTGGGGGATCGAGGTACCAGACGGGAATCCCCAGGGTCAGGTTAGGAAGGGATAGGGTAGCCATGACAGGTACTAAGAACACTCTAGGAGGGGGAGGAATGATATCTGACCGGAGGGGTAGTGGCGAGGCGGGACGGATCTGAGATGGTTAAGGCCTAGAGGAACCGTTCCAGGAGGGTAGAAAGGCTCATGGATACTAGCTTTAGGTGAAGGGCCAGGAGGAGAGGGTCGAGAAGGCTGAATCGAAGGGCTAGGAGTAGGCTGCGGAGGGCAAGGTTGTTGACTAGCTGAAGCGGTCCGCTTGAGGGAAGCCTGAGACAATTGCATCATGCAAACATTCGATGAGATGGAATCAGAGATAGGAGGAGGAAGAACAGGGAATGTACCAAGAAAAGAGGAGCTTTGGGTGAGAAACTGGTCAAGGGATCGACGGTTTGATTATTGGCCATCGAAGATATGATGGAATCAGGGGTGGTCTGAGACTTCGGTTCGTAATTTATCAGCTGGTTAGTGGTGACTATCTTTCCATTATGGGGAAAGGACATCTTGCGGTGAACCGTAGATGGTACAACATACATCGCATAGGTCTATCTATGACCCAATAGAATGTTGTAATCTATGGGGGAATCAATGACCTCTACGTCAACGCAAACAGTCTTTCTCGCAAGAGTAATAGGACAATTGTGGAACATGCCAATGGGCTTGGAGGAGTGGCCATCCCACGCTCAGAGAGTGATAGTGGAAGGGTCCAACTCAGGTGATCCAAGTTTCTTCCAAGTCGAAGCGGACATCACAGAGGTGGATGCCCCCTCATTAATGATACAACGGGAAACGTTGGCATTCCGGATCTTGACTGGGATTTGAAAGGTGACGGAAGTAGGAAGAGGAGGATGTTCTGACCGGTCAACATTGAAGACGATCAATCAGTCATCTAAGGATCTACAGTGCCCATGGCAGATAGTAGATATTTTCGTTGTAAAGGGCATGAATGAAGGAGTTCCAACATTGAGATGACAGCTGGAGATTGTGCCAAATAATCTACTATACTATACAAATGGGCAGCTTTGCCAGAAGCATCGTTTCGGTGTAATGGTCCATTAGGGATCTTGGTATGAACCTCTGCCTTAGGCTGAGGGATCTGCGAAGGACCATTAGTTGTCGAAAGAGGCTCTGTAGAACCCGAAGAAGGGGGCTCGGGGGTAGACGTAGTGGGAGGCTTATTCTACTGATAGGACCGAGTTTGAAGGTTGAGGTCTACAGTTATAGGTTGGTAATATTTCATCATGATAATATAGTAATCGGAGGTACCAGATGGAGGAGGTTGAGTGGTCACCTGAACTTTAGGTGGTTGGGTAGCCACAAATCCTTGCTAAGGGAAAGGATTAGTAAACACAATCGGCTGACTAGGCACAACATTGGGAGGGATGGAAGGGGAGGCTTGTTGTCCTTGCGATGCTTCTTGAGTCTCCCACATCTGCTGCATCTATGGTAAAAGAGGAAAATCATGCGTGTAATGACCATAAAAACCATAACAAGAGCAAGGCTTATTCGTGTGAACATGCCTGTCCTGCTTGGGCTGAGTGCCCTGTTGCTGGTTAGCAGTGTTAGGTGCATTATTTTGAGGATTAGGTCTAGGATTACCGGGGGCAGATTGATTTTGAGTGCCTTTCCTCTTCTTTTTGGAAGTAGGAGGATTAGTTGCACCCTGCTGTGCATACACCTACCCCTGAGGGGGCAGCGGCTGCTGTTGCAGGGGTTGAGAAGGAAAGGGAGGCGGGGGTGCTAATGCTTGAGGAGCTAGAGCAGGAAAAAGGAGGATAATATTATTGAAAGACTAATTCACACTATAGCTTAAACGGGATAAAGAAACAAACGAAGAATGTGTGAACAATTCCTTAGAAAAATCATCTAAAATGACAAAATTACGAAAAACAAAACTCTAAGGAGAGTTTAAGAAAATCAAACCGCCAATTTTTTATCGTGCATTCATGGAAGGTTCGAAGGAGTCATTAATGAATATTAATAAGTACTTTGATATTTATGAATATGATACTAGTTTGAAGTCTTTTCTATAAATATACCAACTCTAGAGGAAAGTAATCTTATGGTGGGAAGATAGTAAAGTGGTTCACATGATTGATGAAGAAGAGATAATATGGGATAGTTTTCAGTAAAATTTCAAAAATAAATAAGTGAGAGAGTAATACTATGATTAGAAGGCCAATGAATTTTATGACCTAAGATTCGGTTAGCTTTCTATGGATGAGTATGTCATAATTTTTACCTTGTTGTTGAGGTATGTACCTTATATACACAAAGAGGAGACTAAATTACAACGTTTTATAAGAAGCTCGTAAGTGACCGTGAAATAAACCATAGATTTTGATAACTAAAAAACCATGGATGAAACTATCAATACGACATGGATTTTCTATTAGCAAATGAAATATAAAGGAGAAGGTAATAAATCATGGTTATGTAAGAAAGTGTAGAAATACCCTCTAAAGATTAAAAATTGAAAGACTGTTAGGTATAAGAATTTTAGTAAGGGAAAATAGAGTAATATTGTCGTAAATTGTTGGTACAAATACCAATTTCAAATTAGATCCAAACAGTTACAATCATAGGGTAAAATCAATTATATTAATACACAAAAACACCTTATACAATATTATGGTTGCAAGGAACCAAAATACCTCTAAGATTGTCCTTACCATAAAAAAAATAGATGTGGAAAATGTTACAGAAGCAACAACAATGGAAGAGGTTGCTAGATGTATGCCTAGAATAAAATTTTCCCTGGAGGATCGACAAGTTGAACATCAATCCACAACGATTGAACTTGAAGGTAAAATTAAAAATCATGCTATTTCAGTTTTAATTGACCTAGGGTAATGTTTAAGCCATAATAGACCTAAGTTACTATTATTTTTGTCAATTGTAGATTAGTAAATTATACATATTTGGCTATTTATTTGGCCACTTGTGAATAAAGAAGAGTAAAAAAAAGTGTTTGAAGTGTTCAATATTGGATTTGGCAGGAAAATCAACATAAACAAATATGAAATTTTACCGTTAAGCTCATATCACATCTTGATTGGTATGGATTGGAACGAAGAAAATTGGTCCATTATAAATTATAAAGAAAAAAATATAAACTGTGTCAAGGAGGAATGAATTTGGTAAGAAATTCTAAGCATAGTATGACATGTAATGTTAACAAATATTTCAATGTTACAATTGAAGAAATTCGTTAGTAAAGGATGTCAAATTTTTGCAGTTCAAGTAGGGTATTCTATTGTTAACAAAAAGACAATAAATTTTGAAACCATACCTATATTTAATAATTTTTTAGATGTCTTTCATCAGGAGATTCTTGTGTTTCCCCCTAAACGAGACATATTTCACAATTGAACTAGTTCCAGGGGTTGTACAAGTGTCTAAGGCCCCATATCACATGAGAATTCTAGACTCAACTTAGTTGAAAATGAAATTACAAGAGTTGTTATAAAAAAAGGTACATTGGTTCAAGTGTGTTGCCTTAGGGAGCTCCTATGCTTCTTGTCAAAAATATAGAAAGTATCCCTAGGTTATGCATTAATGATCGAAAATTGAATAAATTAAAAATTAAGAACAAGTACCCACCACCTTGAATCGATGACATCTTCAATCACATTAAGGTCACAACCATATTTTCCAAAATTGATTTGTGCTTTGGAAACAATAAAATACAAATAAAAGAAGAATATACTTCTAATACTACATCTAGAATGCGATATGAGCAATATGAATTAGAGGACATGTTAAGAATGTATGTCACGCAACAACCTACCAAATGGGAAGAGTATCTCAACTTGTTAGAATTCACATACATTAAAACATAGCATACCTCTTTAAGAATGAGTACCTTCAAGATATTTCATGGACGAAGATGCAAGGAACCCATTAATTGGAGTTATCGTGAAGATAAGTTGGTGTTGGGGCTATATATGTTAAAATAAATGGAATGTGCAATGAAGAAGGTACGAGGAAACCTGAAAGTTTCCAAAGACCAAAAAAATACATATGCATATAAAAAACAAACATACATAGAGTTTTAAGTAGGAAACCATGTTGATGTAAAGGTTAAACCAAAGAAAAATAGTTTTAAGATGGGAAACCTGTCTGAAATTGGATCCCGGATACTCCAAAAACTTTGAAATAATTACCAAGATTGGGCATGTGGCCTATCAAGTAACTTTACCATGCCACATATATATTCATAATTTGTTTCATGTATACAGGCTAAAAAAACACATACATGATCCTAAGTATGTTATTTACTAGCATAATGTTTAGGTAGACAAAAAAAAAAAAAAAATAGGTATTCTTTCTCAATAATGGAATTGTGAATGTAGGATGAGGTAGACAAAGGAATCCTGGTCTAGCGACTGTACATATTAGTTCAAAGACAAAATATGCTACAAAAGCGAGTAATCACCTTGGTTAAACTGAAGTGGAAGTGCTTTAGCTTAGAGGAGGCCACTGTTGGGAAAACTAATTGTGTTAGTAAAATAAATCAATTTTCATGAACATAAATTATAAATCCAGGTACATATTTTTATTTCTAGGTTATCATGAAAAATATATGTAGGAAACAATATCTAACTAGCATTAGATCATTTCTATTGTTAAGGTTTCTCACATGCTAGGGGTCATTCCTCGTTAGTAGGGGGTTGGTGATTCATAGCTCACAAACTAACAACTCAGAGATAAGCCATGCGCTTGTAGATATTGCATGAGATTTGGAAACAAATTTAAAATATCCACAGTCCAATATTGATGTGTCTTCCTCCTAAGATAACTTCTTTACCTCTTTTTTTCTTCCTAACATGTTCTCTACATGTACATTTTATATAAACAAATATTAGGGCGAATTGTGACAATTTCCCCAAATATGTGTTGTGACATTTATGGATAGATTAAAACATATTAAACATATATTTTTGGGAAGATATTAGTTCGAAGACAACTCAAAATATGATTACAATAATGTTTTTGCCACATAATAATCTAAGAATATGATGGAGCTATTTCATTTTCTCACTCATTGCTCTATTTGGGACATAATTTGTCAATGGTTGAAATATAGTATATATGTTTAAAATAACCACTCATAGATCCCAATCTATGAAATTTATGGATAAATTGATTTTGAATAAATTAATTGGAACATTATGAGAAAAACCCATGGTGCAGATTTTATAGATTCGTCTTCATTTGCCCAAAAATTACGTCTAATATTCGTTCATTGACTTTTACCATGTGAAATATCTGAGTTGTAGATATTCAGATGAAATATAATGGATTTGACCTAGGTATGACTTGGATAACATAAATACATGTCAAAATCCTTAGGAACAAAATCCATGCTCCATAATTTCTCCTAAAGCTATGAGGATATACCAAGCACAAATAATCCTTTCTAATTCGTCAAAAACAAAGGAAAATATTGATAATTAACTACTTTAATATTCATTAACTTAATGTGGCACATTCACAAAGAAACACAGCAGGATGGGTAATACATAGGAAAATAATTGAGGTAAAGTAAAGAAAATGGGTGTTTATAATGGAGAAAAATGGGACAATTCAACTACCCAATATCTCCCCCATGACTACCTTTTTGCATGTACTCATGAAAACATGGTAGATTGAACAAAGATTCACTCAGAATTTTCAAATTTACCACACCTACAAGGTTGTACCAAAAATCATGTTGACAAGTTTAGTGTATTGCAATTTTTCATCCTTACCCTATTTTTCTAAATTTCATGAAGAACATCTCCCAATGGAAAATTTCTCATTCCATCGTAGACAAAGACTATTTTTTAAGTTTTTGTAGGACTGTATGTGCATGAAACATTCTCTTTTTTTTTTAATTTTTTTATTACAAAAGTTGTCACTGTGATGCATCACAATACCTCTCTCAACAATATTCCCTTTATCTTGAATAATTTGCTTCTTGTATATCCATTGTGCTTTCATGAATGATTACACCTTAATTTTTATTTTTATTATTGACATTACATTTTGTACATTAGCTTTGATGTTGATGACATAGCTCGTTGACCTTAAGCTACAACAACACATCTATCTTCTTAGTGTCAAGACATCAAATGGATAGAAATTTTTTTATGGTTCTAGCCTTGGATTATTAAATGTGAAGACCCATATTCTTCATTTTTTCACGAAAATGAATAGTTTAAACTAATCAAATTAAAAAATTTAAAACCCTCAATATAAAAATTCACTCTTTAAAATATAATTCACTAAGTTTACCTATGGCTCTAATTGCATGAGAAAGGGTCATAAATAAAGGGTTATTAATCCATAAAATTTAGTTTTGAAGAATCTAATATTAAATTTTGAGTGTACACATATTTTGAAGAAAAAACTTGCATATGAAATATGTGTTAAATATGTTAGTGCTTCAATCAAATAACGATGAGAACTCCATAATAGTACTATTATCTTTGAATCTTAGCTTGCTAATCTCATTATTCATATCACTTGTTTTAAGTCCAATTTCCTTGGCTACTTATAGAATTGAGAAAATTGTGTCAACTCCAATAATAGTTAAATCAACTAAACCAACTATGAAACCCCCCCTTGGTCATCATATGGTGGTTAGGCATACCCATGGTTATCTGCATGATTTTTGCACATGGTTTTGGGCATGATGGTTTTATTCCCATAGTATATTTTAGATCTCATCAAGGGAACTACAATTATTTTCTAATCTAGGGTTAGCGGATTGGGTTTTATGAACTATTTGGCATGTATATATATATGTATTGTAGCATTGAAAGGAATATAAGAAAAAATCAATCTTGTAGTCCATATTTTGAGATATAAGGGAAAATACATGTGTATATTTTTTTTATGTTTTTGCCATTGTATACTTTTCTATTTTAAGAATTCGCTTGCAGGTAATTTCTGTACAGGGCTAAAACCTACATTTCATAGCTACTATTAATGCTTACATTAGCTACAATGATGGAAACATGACCATTAAAAATGGATGTATCTCAAATAAACTTGTGTTATACCCCACTTCTCAACCCTCTATTGAGAATGATTAACCATTATCGGTAGAGGAAGAGGAAGAAGAAGACCTTTATTAATCATCCCTATAACTAGTGTGTACATTAGACAATATTGTAGGAAGTAGGAAAGTAGAATAGGATTCCATATTCATCACTTCTTATAGAATCAACCTCCTATAACCATGCCAATTGATGAGCTAGTGGAAGAATTCTTAGAGAAACACAAGAATGATTAATGGGTTGAAATTTTCTCTGCCAAATTTGACCAATATCGTGCAAAGATTATGGAAATCATCCCATCTAAGGCTTTAAACTTCAACCCTTCCATCACAACATAGTTGTATATTTTAACCCTATAAAAAAATACCTGCAAATGAAGTCTTAAAACATGAAAGTAAACAATGGAAATAACATAAAACAAATGTACATAGATATTTTCCTCTAGATTCCAAAACTCAGACTACCATAATGACATTTCATTATATTCCTTTAGATGCTAAAATACATATATATACATGTCGAACAATTCATAAAACCTAATCCCTTAACCCTTGATTAGTGCATAAACATATCTCTCTTGATTATATATACAAAATAACATGAGAAATAAAACACGATGCCCAAAAAAATTTGAAAAACCAACGCACAAAGCCATAGGTAGGTCCACCCACCTATTATAACGTCTAAATATTTTTTCCCAGGGTGTGACCTAACTCCCCGCGTAGGGGGTCTATCACCCCCCTACAAACCGCACAATATGGAGGGGTGTCGCCCACCTAGGATCCCCTTGATAGACTAATTGCAATGAACATGGGGGTCTATCAGCCCACCTATGACACACCACTGCCTTGCCCACCCACCCCCCGCCACCCTCCCCCCCACGTGAGAGTAGTCATCCAAATAATATAACACACACCCAATATTCTGCTGCTTTTTTTTCTCCACATAGGGGGTCACATGAGAGCTTAGTCATTGGTTGAGCCTTGCAATGCCCATTTTTTATCTACAAAAATAAAGCTTCTTAGTGCTTAGGATATTTTTCAATGCATGCGCGACATACTTCAAAGTTCACACATTTACCAGCAACACCTTTTTGTCCTCAACCATATCCCTCACAAAGTGATACTAAGCACCAATGTGGTATTCCTTTTAATGATAAGCAAGGTTATTTTCCAAGAGAATTGCACTTTGGGTGTCACAAAAAGGAATATTTTAAACTAATCAAATTAAAAATTTTGAAAGCTCTCAATATCAAAATTCACTCATTAAAATATAAATTGAGCATGATTTTTCACGAAGTTTACCTGTGGCTCTAACTGCATGAGAAAGGGTCATTACTCCATAAATAAAGGGTTATTAATCCATAAAATTTAGTTTTGACGGATCGAATACTAAATTTTGAGTGTACACATATTTTGAAGAAAAAGCTTGCATATGAAATATGTGTTAAATATGTTAGTGCTTCAATCAAATAACGATGAGAACTCCATAATACTACTATTATCTTTCAATTTGAGCTTGCTAATCTCATTATTCATATCAATTGTTTTAAGTCCAATTTCCTTGGCTACTTATAGAATTGAGACAATTGTGTCAAATCCAATAATAGTTAAATCAACTAAAACAACTATGGAACTCCCCCTTGGTCATCATATGGTGGTCAGGCATACCCATGGTTATCTACATGATTTTTGCACATGGTTTTAGGTATGATGGTTTTATTCCCATGTTATATTTTAGATCTCATCAAGGGGACTATATTTATTTTCTAATCCAAGGTTAGTGGATTGGGGTTTCTGAACTATTTGGCATGTATATATATGTATTATAGCATTAAAAGGAATATAATAAAAAATCAATCTCGTAGTCCATATTTTGAGATTTAAGGGAAAAAATATGTTTATATTTTTTTTATGTTTTCACCATTGTATATTTTTCTATTTTAAGAATTCGCTTGCAGGTAATTTATGTACAGGGCTAAGACCTACATTTCTTAGCTACTATTAATGCTTACATTCACTACAACACTGGAAACATGACCATTAAAAATTGTTGCCTCTCAAAGAAACTTGTGTTATACCCCCCTTCTCAACCCTCTATTGAGAATGATTAACCATTATGGGTAGAGGAAGAGGAAGAAGAAGAAATTTATTACTCATCCCTCTACCTAGTGTGTACATTAGACACTATTGTAGGAAGTAGGAAACTAGATGAGGATTTTGTATTCATCACTACTTATAGAATCAACCTCCTATAACCATGCCAATTGATGAGCTAGTGGAAGAATTATTAGATAAACATAGGAAATGATCAATGGATTGAAATTTTCTATGCCAAATTTGACCAATATTGTGCTAAGATTATGGAAATCATCCCATCCAAGGCTTTAAAAATCAACTCTTCCATATAAGCATAGTTGTATATTTTAACTCTGTACAAAAATACCTGCAAATGACATATTAAAACATGAAAGTAAACAATGGAAATAAAATAAAACAAATGTACATAGAGATTTTCCTGCGGATCCCAAAACTCGGACTACCATAATTACTTTTCATTATATTCCTTTAAATGCTAATCTATATATATATATACATGTCAAACAATTAATAAAACCTAATCCCTTAACCCTTGATTAGTACATAACCATAGCTCTTTGATTATATATACAAAATACCATGAGAAATAAAACATGATGCCCAAAAACATGTGCAAAACCCATGCACAAAGCCATAGGTAGGTCCACCCACCTATTATAGGGTCTAAATATTTTTTCCCAGGGTGCTACCTGATACCCCGTGTAGGGGGGGATATTGTACCCCTACAAACCGCACGACCTGGAGGGGTGTCACCCACCTAGGATCCCCCTCCTAGAACCATTGCAAAGAACATGGGGGTGTATCAACCCACCTGTGACCCCGACCCCCCCTCGCCACAGGTGAGAGTAGTCATCAAAAGAATATAACACACACCCAACATTATGCTGTTTTTTTTTTCCACAAAGGGGGTCACAGGAGAGCTTAGTCATTGGTAGAGCCTTGTAATGCCCATTGTTTATCTACACCAAGAAAGCTTCTTAGTGCTCACAAAATTTTTCAATGCATGCGCGACATTATTCAATGTTACCACCTTTACCAACAACACCTTTTGGTCCTCAACCATATCCCTCACAAAGTGATACTAAGCGCCAATGTGGTTTTCCTTTTAATGATAAGCAAGGTTATTTTCCAAGAAAATTGCACTTTGGGTGTGACAATCTGTCCTTGTAGTTATTTGTACCAACCACATACTTTATAAAAATATTTGAAACCAAATTATTCCTTGATTTCATGAGTGGAAACCGTGTATTCATCCTCCATAGTGGAAAGAGCGACTACCGACTATATTTTTCTCATCCAACTACTACTCCTCCAAATAGTTTAAACACATACCCACTTGTAGATCTTATTCGATCTATATCTCTAGCCCAGTCTGCATCAACAAATCCACAAATGTCCAAAACTCTGGCCAATGTTTGTCTTCCTTGGTAACACAAGTGATAATCACTAATGCCACAAAAATATCCGAAAACCCACTTTACTAATGTCCAATGCTCCTTCCTTGGTTTTTACATAAATTTTCTCAATACTACCACTACATGTGCAATGTTTTGTCTAGTAAAAACCATTTCATATATCAGCCTACAGACCACACTTGTATATGGAACATGGGACATGTCCTCTTCCTATTCTTATGTCTTGGGACATGGTTCAACATCTAACATTACACCTACAGGAACCGAAACCTTCACCAATTTACTATCCTACATATGAAAACTTTGTTACATTGTCTCTACATACTTCCTTTGGTTTAAGAAAAGCTTCTTATTTTCCTGATCTTGTTTAGTCTCCATGCCCAAAATATAGTGTGTAGTAGCAAGACCCTTCACGTTGAATTTAGAGGACAATTGTGTCTTCAAATCTGGCATAATTTCTTTGTAATTTCGAGTTAAAAAAATATCATCCACATATAAGTCCAAATACATAACAATGTAACCAATTAATTTAAAATATAGAAAGTGATATGCTTTTATTCTAGTGAAGCCATGACCCCATATGTATGTATCAATTTTTTTACACCACATCCTTGGTGATTGTTTTAACCCATACATAGAGTTTTTAAACCTGCATACTAGCCCTTTATTACCCTTCAACACAAAGCCTTCACGTTTCTTCATATATCTATTCTTCCATATCCTCGTAAATAATTTTTTTCTTCACATCCATATGTTCTACCTCGAAATAAAAAGCAGTAGCAATAGATAAAAGAAATATAATAAAATCTATGTTAGCAATAGGAGAAATAATATCACCAAAATATATTCACTGGACCAAAGAATAACCTTTTACAATCAACAAAGATTTTTATTTCTCCACCTTTCCTTCTATGTTGATCTTAATTTTCAACACCCATTTGCTTCCAATGGGTTTTCTTCCAGCTGACAATTCCACCATATCCCAAGCTTAATTTTTATCTAAAGATGCCATTTCATCAACCATGGTGTCTTTTTAGAGTTTTCCATCCTCTCAATCTACTTCCTCCCTCATAGCTTTTGGATCATAATTAGTAATAGATAAAGAAACATTTGAACAGAAAGAAAATGGACTATACCTTCCTGGCTACTTTCTCTCTTGAATTGATCTTCTCAAAGTCAAAGTTTGTGGCTCTTCCTATCAAAGACTTCATATTTCTTCCCGATGAATTATATCCATGTATTCCTTTAGAAGTCATCTATAAAGGAGACATAGTACACATAGTTACCTTGTCATGTAACCGCATAGGTCCAAACACATCACTTTGCACAATATATAATATCCCTTTCTCCCTCTTAGCACCAGAGGGGAAACTCACTCGATTATACTTCCCATATACATAATTTTCATAAAAGTTAAAATCTAGTGAGAAATAAGACATACCTTCTACCATACCATTAACATGTACTATTCAAAGGACATTTTCTCCAATATGTCCAAGCATTTGTTGCCATAACATGGTCTTTTCTCAAGATACCACTAGATATTTAGCTGCACTATTACGAACCACAGAACTGTTTCACTCATCAATAGAAATGCTACCGAGAATCTTGTATATATTTACAATCCAAACTCCCCATATCAGTGCTAGTGCTCTCTAAACCATCATGCATGTACCTTTATTGAATACTATTTTTACACGTGCATCATCCATTTTTCTTACAGAAATCAGATTTATGGCCAATGCAGGAATATGCAGAAAAATAAAAAATGTTTTAATCCTCCAAGCTTGGGACTTTATCTTCAATTTTTTGTGTATGATTATTCTGGCTTTCCTTTCATCCCCTAATAAGACATCACCACCATCATATTTCTCATAGTAGCAAAAACGCTCCCTATAAGGATTGAAGTGAAAGGATACACTTGATTCGATCAAGCATGCCTCATGATCTAGATCTGTACTTGAAGAAGAATCCAAGTACACATCCCCACCTTCATATGAGGTGGTTTTCACCAATATGTAGAAGAATCATCTTTAGGTACCTTTCCTTTCTTGGGAGCTTTATATATATAATGCTTTTTTTGTAGTGCCCTTCATTTCCACATTTAAATCAAACGTTTACACGTTTTCCTCGAGATTTAGATCTCCATCAAGATTTAGATCTCCCACTCAAGGACTTACTTTTGTTTATATTATGGGACTGTCCTCGTATATACAATGAATCTGTAGTCTGGCTCTCCATATGTTTCTATCTCATCTCCTCTGATAGCAAGGATGAGCCTATTTAATCAAACTTCAAGGTAGTTGTATTGCTACCTATTGCAACAACCATACTATCCCATGAATATGGTAGAGAAAAAAAAAATTGATGCACTTATCTTCGTATGAAAATTTAATATAAATAGATAAAAAATGTCCTACCACAGTATTAAAGAAATTCAGTTGGTCATTCACGAAGTTTCCATCCTTCATCCTTATGTTATACAACTTTTTCAGTCGAAACAATTTGTTGACTAGAGACTTAGATTTGGTACAAAGTCTCTAACTTGTCCAATAAAGCCCTCACCATAGATTCCCCTAGTACATTCAACAATATTGAATCTGAGATACACAACCATACTGTTCTCTTTTCCTTCCAATCCAACTTTTCCCAGTCTTTTGTTGACATTTTCATTGGTTTAGTATCCCAAATATACTGTGATCTATTAATCTTTATCTACCACCAAATCCTCGATATTTAGCTTCCACAACTCAAAACTATGACCATTAAATATATAGATCTCTATATTTCCACTTCTCTCCATATTATTTCATTGCAAATATCGACCCCACATATTTCCCACTGAACAGGGTCTACGACAGGCCTAAGAAAAATTCCTTAGCAACAATGGCATCCCCTTGAAGACAGAACAACTCTGATACGAAATGTAGGTTTTTACCCTATACATAAATTTCCTGTAAACAATTTTTTAACAAAGGATAGTGTAGTTTATAAGAAAAATAGACGAAACTATAGATCATTTATTCCTCACTTGCTCCTTTTCTAAAGATATTTCCAAAAAAATTGAAAGAATGCTAGAGCTATGGAATACCTGGGAAGGAAGAAGGACTAATTAATCTTCATATATGAACACGCAGAAAAATAAAATGTGATCTCTTCATCTTAATATAACGGTGGAAAAATTATGTCCATGTTAAATCCTCCCCACTTGGCTTAATATAAATAATATTGAATGAATCAAGCAACTTTTGTTCTATAGGTACAAGAGCCTAATGTTTCCTATACATTAGGGAATGTTGTGAAAAAGAAAATTTCATAGTTTTTCAGGGTTGGGGAAAGACAAAATTCGTCATGACCCCTCCTTCTTTGACACACCATGTTATTACATAAAAAACTTTTTTCCCTTAGAATTAAAACACGAATGCTAAAAATCCTGAGGATATGAACTTTAATTATGAACGACGATCTTGTACAAACATATGAAGAGTAAGAGCTATGTGTGAAAAATGAAATGCATTTTTCTTTAGGTTATCACATCCTACTGAAAGGTAACTTGGTTGCAAAAATACCATTTAGCTTATATAGCCTACATGAAAGACTCACAAATTGTAGAAAATAAAACAACAACAATTAAAGCTACTATAATTTTCTAGGAAATTGAATGATAGAAAGTAAACCTACACTATTTGCAAAATTTAAAGGACATAAAGTAAAACTACTATATTTTAGAAAACGAAAAGAACAATAAATAACTCTACTCTAATTTTGATCAAGGAAAAAAAACAAATAAACCTAGTGTAATTGTGGGAAAGGAAAGCACAACAAATAAACGTAGTCTAATTGCGAGAAAGGAAAGTAAATCATTTCAATAAGCTGCAAAAAAATCGTGTCTATTCTATTAACACTAGTAAATTTTCTTACAACTAAAAGAGACCATTCTAACATTAAACAATAATCTCGAGAGAAGAAAGAATTTTTGCTACAAGTACTAGGTTAAGGATTTTAATTGGTCTCTGAAATTTTAATTCCATGTCAAGGCTCTTGTGTGCACTCTAATGTTCCAAGAAATGATAACTTTGGGTGCATATTTGGATTTGTTACATGAGGCCCCTATTTTGTTGTAGGAAGCATGTTGGAGAGTATTTTTATGCATTCTACATTTGGTTTGTGTGGTGAAAAAGGATAATTAGAGTTATATAATGCTAAAAAAGTATTTCCTATGCTTAGACACCATTGATAGATCAATTCATTAAGCAATAGGAAAATCTATATCTTTTTGTATCTAGTTAAGACATAAATATACACAATAAAAAATTGTAGAAATCTGTAATAATGAGAAAAGAGATGATATTATAAGTGAGATAAGTGAAAAAAGAGAGTACTAGATATACCCAAAAAATATTATCGAAATGAAGCACTATTGTATGAATCAAATTAGAATGAATGGGTGACCAATCAACTAAGTAGCTAACGAAAATTAAATAACATATAACATGACTTGAAATTTTAAATGAAAAGAGTATCACTACATGAAATAAATTATTGCTACATTTATCTAAGAAATATGCATAAATGGACTTGGAGAGAAGCTCAATGACCCACCCTCGAAAGACAATATTTTGAGAGATGATATTTTCATAGAGGCATGACTAACCTAGGTGCATGGAATATAAGAATAATAGAAGTGGCCATGAGAACTTGGGTTGGGCCCTAACCCAATGACACTTAGGTCCCTTAAAGAAATATCTCTTTGGAAACCAACGAGTGCTTCTCATCATTTAGGAAATGTTCTCATACATTAGATATTCTCGAATTGAAAATAATAGGAAAAAAACATTCACTGTCATTGAATACAATCTCCTTGAAACCTTGAATCCTAATGGGCTACTCAAGCCCCCTATCTATATCAAAAAATGGGGGAAACCTCCTTGAAGAGACTCTTTCTTCCCTAAATAAATCCTAGAAACTAGGGTCAAATTCCCTAATCACTATGGAGCTATAGGAAAGTGATAATTGCCTTGATCTAACCAAGTTTTTATTATCCTTTAGTTAGGGACAAGCCCCATAATTTTATCTTGGTAGACTCCTACATGATCGACATCAAATATCTCAATGTCCTACATAATAAATGCATGATGCACACAAGATATTGCAATAATCACTTAATCATCCTATGAATATATTAAAGATAAGAAATATGTTATTAAGTGTAGCATGAAATGTCAAATTTACGTAGGAAACATTAAATATTCCTTAAGTTGTACGTATTTAGGTGGCCCATTAATTAGTATCCCAAAAAATTGTGAATGCATGACATAGGAATAACATAAAATATAGTATGGAGCACATAATTAGAGAATTAGGATTACATGTTATTGAACTATATTGCTAATGAAAAACATGGAGAGAGGAATAAATCCATCATCTCCTTGCTTCCACATGATCTCTAAAAGTTAAGGTAATTAGAATGGCAACAAATACTCAATACCTCATTAGGGTTCCTAAAGAACTAGGGATTCCACTTTATAAGCAGTCAAGTATTAATTATATCATGAAATATCATGAAAAAAATGTGATCCCAATGTACAATAACCTTATCAAAAAACTCTTTGACATTTAGAATAATTTTGGGGATAAAGAATAATATTAAAAATTTAAATGAACAATTGGATGAATTGTAGATATGAAAAATTGATAAGGTTTGAGAGCATACCTCCAAAGCTATGATGAGAACATATGACCCTAATAAAAATAGTATTAAGCCCTGAACCCTAATATTAGTTAAGTAAAAATAAAATTCATTTTTGAAAATGAAAAGGACCCCTTATCAACTAAATACATTTCAGATAACCCAACACACATTATTTTCCTTTATCCTTAGAAAAACGTTATAGGGACTCAAATTGTAGGCTTAAATTGGTAAGTT